>PVJH01002865.1:0-156834 GCA_004026705.1 Nesogale talazaci
CCTCCCTTGGTGTTATATTGTATCCTAGCTAACTCATCCTTTTTTGTGACCCTTATGGGAGGGGATGTCAAATTGTCAACAGACGGTGAATAGAACATTATCCCTTTCAAAAGAGAACCCCCACCCCACCCCAGAAAAGATGTAACTACTGACACAATGTATGTATGTATGTATATGTTATGATTAGAGCTGTATGAGTCCCCAATAAAATGATTTTTAAGAAAAAAAAATAAAGTACAAAAGTAAAAAAAATACAGAGAGAACTAACAAGAGAAACATGAGTAAAGGGAGACTGCGAAAAGCCAACCTATTAAAACAATAATAATCTATAATCTATTAGGAGGTTTATGGGGGGGTAGAGAAGAGTTGATACCAAGGGCTTAATTAGAAAGAAAAATGTTTTAGAAATGATGATGGCAATATATGTACAAATGTGTTTGACAAAATTGATGTATGGATTGCTTCAAGATCCCCCAATAAAACTATATATTAAAAAATAAAGGAAATACCATGGCTTGAGTAAGATCCACCTTATTCCTCAAAGTAACATTCCTGTTTTTCAATATTCTTTAAAAGGTCTTGTACAGCATATTTTCCTAATGCACCTTGCTTTATGACAGCTTCAAACTCGTCTATACTTTTCATGATGTTAACTAAGAGTCTAGATGTGAGAATATTGGTCTTTTTCACATTGACGTATAATGTATACTGAAGGGGGCAATACTTGACCTTCAACAAGTGTTCCAAGTCATCCTCATTTTTAGCAAGTATGATTTTTATCATCTGCACATCCCAAGTGGTTGCGAAGCCTTTTTCCAATTCGGAGGCTGAATTCTTCATGTTGTCCAGATTCTCTAACTGTTTGCTCACAATGAAGATTAAGTATGGTGACTCTATAAAACCATCACGTACATGGTCCCTGATTTTTAACCCTGTGCAACACTTTTGTTCTCTTCGCACAACTGCCTCTTGATCCATGTCCAAGTTCTACATGAGGACAAGGAAGTGTTCTGCAATTCTTAGTCTTCTCAAACTTATCCATAGTTTGTAATGATTCGAAGAGTTGAAAGCCTTTGCAAAGTCATGAGAACATTATGCAATGTAGACATCTTTTTATATTCTATGCTTTTAACCCCAATCCACCTGATATCAGCAATGATGCTCCTTGTTCCACATCTTCTTCTGAAACAGTCTAAACATCTGGAAGGTCACTATAGGCACTATAGTCACTATAGGTGCACTATAGGCAACCATTTTTGGATGATGTTCAGCAAAAATACATTCACAGGTGGCATTGTTCTATAGATGAGAATTCTGTTAATGGATACAAATGTGAGTCTCTTCCAGTCAATTGGCCAAGTAGCAGTCTTGCGAATTTCCTGGCATAGTTGATTTAGTGTATCTATGAACATCCCAATGGGTATCCCATTCATTCCCTGAGCCTTGTTTCTAACTAATGCTTTCAGTGCTTCTTGAACTTCTTCCATCAGCACTATTGGTTCTTTCTTATATGCTACTTCCTGAAATGGTGGAATATCTACAGGTTGTTTGGGGTACAGTGACTATCTTATTTTGATGGTGCCTGCACCATTGAAAATTTTGCCCATATGATTTCTCAATATTGCAACTCAAGTGTATTTTTCTTGAGTTCTTTTGGTTTAAGATATGCTGAGTTTTCTAACTCTGGGTTGTTATATATTTCCTTATAATATTTTACTTTGTCTTCTCAAGTTGCCCTTTGATATGTTTACTCAGATCTTTGACTTCATCATTTCTTCCATTTGTTTTAGCTCCTCTACAATTATGATCAAGTCTCAGTCTCTTATAATAGCCACTCAAATCTTTTCTTTCTTTTTAATGACCTTTTGCATTCTTCATGAATGATGTTCTTGATGTTCTCCAACATCGCATCACATCTTCTGTTATTAGTCCATTAAACCTGTTCTTGAGTTATTCTCAAAGTTCAGGTGGGATAAACTCAAGGTCATATTTTGGCTCTCATGAACTTGTTTTATTTTTCTTTAGTTTACATATGAGTAACTGATAATGTGATCCACAGTGCGCCCCTGGCTTGATTTTATCTGATAATACTGATGATCTTCTTTAGTATCTCTTCCCACCGGTGTAGTCAATTTGAAGTCTGCATATAGCAGTGGGAGAAGTCCATGTGTACCATCTCCTTTTGTGTTGTTGAAAAGGTATTTTCTATGAATAAGTCACTTATCTACAAGATTCTATCATGTGATTACCAGCTTCTTTCTATTACTAAGACCATATTTTCCAACTATTGGTCCTTCTTCTGTTTCCAACATTTGCATTCTAATTGCCATTAATTATCAATAATCTTGATTGAATGTTGGATCACTTTCTGACTGAAGGTATTGGTAGAATTCTTCAATTTCTTCATCAATGGTTCTTAAGGTTGGTGTATACATTTGACCAATTGTATTGATTGGATTTTCTTGAAGGTGAATGATTATGATCTTATCCAAATTAAAGAACAATTTTGAAATATCCTTTTTGACATTGAATGTAATGCATTCATCTTGATTTTTTTGATTCTAGGCATAGTAAGTCATTTGATTTTCTGATTCAGAATGGCCCATACCAGTCCATTGCAACTCATTAATGACTTGTTTTCATCCTACATGTTCCATTTCATTCATATCAACTTCCAGTTTTCCTAGTTTCATATTTACCCATTCAAAGTTTTGATCATTAGCATATTTCTGCAGCTGTTTCTTCTTACCTTGAGTAATTGCTTATTAGGAAATTTTATAGAGTCCTCTGATATCTGTGTCAAGCTTTTCTTTCTTTCCTTTGGCTTTCTTTTGCTTTCTTCACTAATGATGTTTTTGATGTCCTTTTTGGGCAGTAGTTTTGGGAGTCAAATTACATGGAGTCACATCACCATGGTTGACTCCACTCTAAGAAAGCAACTCCTAGTCAGGCATATTTTCAGTGCCGTAGAACAAGAGGAGCCCGTCCTCCAGAGGACTGTGATGGGTAGGTTTGTTATGCCAATGTGGCCACAGAAGATTGATGGGTCTGTTGTGACGGCACAGCCAATGAGCACACGGGAAGAATTGAAGGGCAGAGATAGGAAGGGCTCATTGAGTCCTGCCTTCTCTCTTGCTTTTGGATCTTTGGACCACCTAGCTGCTTTGTTCGTCCTGTGCCTCGACCTCCAAGCAACACTACCTCTGGGACACCTAATCCTGGATGGTGGCGCTGTGAGTTGTGGTTCCTTCAAGTCCTATTTCGCCACGCTCCTGGGATATACATCTCTTGAGCTGGGGACTGTTGGACTTTGTCATCTGGTTGACTGTTGGTGACCTGCTTTGCTGTTTGCTGCCTGTGACCAGATAGCCTGAATTGCTCTACAGAGGACTACTCAGTGGCCCTCAAGACTTGAAGGACTGCCAGCCTTCTAGCTGTCTCATGCAAGTGAGTTGCACCAAGCAATTTGTATTGCTTTATAGATTAGTTAACTGTTTCTTTCTTATCTTATATACACTTCTCTATATATAAATATATAAAAAGAATTACTAGTGTCCTGGTTTTATTTCTCTAGAGAATCCTTTCTGACACAGCACCCTCTGATAGATGTTCTGTTCTATTCATTAAACCATCAGTATTTGACAATGTTTCCAAGCTATGCATAGCTACTTCATAGGATTTTCAGCAGCTGCTTCCTCTGAGATAGGCAACCAATCCCTTGTTCATAGTCTGATCTTATTCTGGAAACCCCTCTGAATTCTGTTCTGAGTGACCCTGCTGGCATTTGACAGAGATTTCAGCATCAGCGCAATGTCTACAGTATGAAAAACTGATAGACTAGTAGTGGCCTAAATACTAAGACTGTCATTAATCTTTTCTGTTATTATTTCTCTAGTTTCTTTTTCCAGAATGTCACATGAATGGAATAATAAAGTACAGTATATGCTATTTTTAAACAGTAAACTTTTCAAGTCCTCTTCAGTGTCAGCAAGCAAGTTTGTGTAATCTACATATTCCTGGTTGTAAGTGAGTCTTTCTCCAGTACAGATGCAGGTCTATCTTCATACTATCCTGCCTATAGACTAAGTATGGTAAAAATATCTTAATGCTCATCGTTCATAATTCTCAATCAATAATTTTCTCTTGGGATCCTTTCAAATGACTCTGTGGCAGCCATTTACTAGTGTGTCAATTTCATGATTGAGAGTCTAGGGGTGGAGTCTAGCCTGTCAATCTAGAGATAGTCTATAAATAGCCAATGAGATCTCTGTATGGGCATGTCTCTCTCCTGAATTCTGGGAAGTCTCACATTATTTCCCAATTGGGGAAGAGAGACTTGACTCAGTCTCTGAGATGGCGAACTACTGACAAGTTGAGATGACAGCATGCTGATTGATCCTGATTACTGGAGAGTGGAGGAGGTGGAGGAAAAGCCACACGGGCTTGCTCTGACGGAACTAGACCTCTGGGGCACGAGAAGCCCCAGAGAGACCCCTGCTAGCACTGAGATGCCTGTACCACCAATGGATACGGATGATGGACCTGAGCCCTGGGAATGAGGAGCCATGGAGAGACCCCTGTCCGTGCCAGGACACCTTTACTGAATGTGCTTTGTGAGTTGGAAGGAGACTTTATAGACTTGTATCACACATATGGGCTAATATGGGACTTATGACTCTGGACTGGACTGGGTTGGGATGCTTGCTCAATGTTCCATTCCTCTTGTATATAAACCTTTCCCTTATATCCATATGCGTGTTTATGAATTTGTTTCTCTAACAGACTTTTTGTACTAACAGACACTCTGTTGGACTAACAGACTTTTTCTTTGTCTCTGATAGGTTCTGCATGAGCACCATAAGTGTTCTGGAAATTGCAATTTTTGCAATGTTATCTGTAATCTGTTATGATCTACACAGTTGAATACCTTTACATAGTAAAAACAAAAACAGGAAGGAATCTTTCTTGCATTCTCTGCTCGCATTCATATTCAAGCTGAAAACTGCAATGATATCCTTCTTTATATGACCTCTTCTGCATCAGGCTTAAATTTAAGGTAAGTGTCCTGTTAAAGAACTGCTGAAAACATCTATGAAGTATCTTTAGAAACTATAATGAATTACTTTTATAAACTTTATTTTCATATGATATTAAAATATTTTGATGCTAATTACAAATACAAGTAAAATGAAATACTTGACAGCTCACTTTTTCCCATTTGTTCTTTTTTTCTTATTTTCCCATTTGTTCTTATATCACTTATTGATCCAGTTGATTGAAAATACCATGACATGTTCAGGTATTTTGTCCCTTAAAGTTATATATTTACGCTTTAGAATTTTAAACAAATCATGTGCAGCAGGTGTGACCAAGGCAATATGTAATTTGAAGTTTTGACGGTTGCTTAGAGCAAAAATAAATGCTAGACAACTGCAATCTCTTTTCTGTTTATTCTGATATTGTCTACTGGTTCAACTGGATTTCTTTGCATTGAGTTGCAATCCATACTGAAGATTCCAGTCTTAGATTTCATTCAGCAAGTGCTTCATATTCTCCTTGCTTTTGATAAATAAGTGTGTATCATCTGCATACCAAGGGTTAATAATCAAACCACTTTTTCTTCATACGAGGCAGTTTTTCAGTTTATTTGCTCAGCACACAGACTGACTAAACATAGTAAAAATATGCAACCCTGAAGCACTGGTTTAAGCCATGCATTATTTTCTTAATCTCTTAATCTTTTCTAATTTCTGCCTCTTTGTCTCCAGGTTATATATGAGCACAAATAAGTGTTCAGGAATACCCAATATTGCAAATATTACCCATAGTTTCCCATGATCCAAACAGTCGAATATCTTTGAATAGTCAATGGAACACTTTCTGATATTCTCTGCTTTCAGAAAAATCTTTCTGATAGCAGCAATGATATCATTCATGCCTTATCCTCTTCTTAATCTAGCTTGCATTTCTGCCAGTTTCCTATAGATATACTGCCACAGCAGGTTCTGAATTATTTTCAACAAATTTCTGCTTGAATATGATATTGATATTATTCTATAATTTTCACATTCTGCTCGGTTGCCTCTAAGTTGATTGGACAATTGTACATTTAGTAAATTTTCTGGCATACACAAGTGAGCACTTCCAATGCTTCAGCAGTTTGTTGAACCACTTGAATTTATACTCTATCTATTCCTGGAGGTTTACTACATTCAATACATCTTGGACTTCATCTTTCAGTACTATGTTATGTGCTATCTCTTGAAATAGCTGAATTTTGACCAACTATTTTAGGTATAGTAACTCTCAATTCGCCCCTCCTCCTCATCATCTTTCTTCTTCATCTTTTGGGTGTGGGTGCTTTGTCCAGTATTCATTATTTTGCTGATAGAATATTTCAGTATTAAAATTCAAGGCTTGAATATTTTTCTTCAGGCTTTACAGGTGAAGAAATGCCAAATATATTCTACCATTTCATCTTTAAAATCCAGGTTTAATGGATGTTCATTAAAGATTTTACATTTTTTCAAAAGTTGTCTTTTGAATTCTGCTCAGTCTCTTCCCCTTACTTTAGCTGTTCTATTATGAAAAGTAAGTTTCATAATCTGAAATTCATTTTAATACTTCTATCTTGTTTGATTCAGTTTCATAATCTTAAATTCACTTAATATTTCTATTTTGTTTGATTTTTAATAGGCCCTTTGTGTTCTCCATATATGACATTGTTGATATTATTCCACAACTTATGTGTTCATTTGTTAATATACTATAAATCAAATAGATTCTTGATATTATTTGTAACATAGTGAGGTTTATTCTAACTTATAATTTAATTCTCTTCTATTTGTTTCAATTTTCTTCACCCTCACTTTGAACTTTATTTGCAACAATTGATTATTTATATCCAGTCCTTAGACTTACTTTGACTAAAGATATTGAACTTCTCTATCATCTTTTTCACAGATGAATTTAATTTGATTCCTTGTTTTTCATTTTGCAAGTTCCATGTCTTCCCTTACTGTTTAATTTGGGAAAAAAGTATTCAGAATGACTGAATCATTGATTTTTAAGTTCTTTTATGTGATATCCAGAGCTGATTTTACCACTTGTTGATTTTATCATATTTTTTCCACAACGGTTCCTTCTTCACATTTTCAATATATCTTTGTTATTATTAATACACACCAATTTCTCTTGGCTGGATGTTTGGTCAATTTCAGACTTTAAATATTATAAATCTATTCAATTTCATAATCTTCGAAGTGGTGGTTGCTGTTCTTATTTCAATAATTGTAATATTATAATTAACTATCTCTTTCTTTTTCCTCAGTTTAAATAGTAACATTACCTACATTGCATAGGTTACACTTTGGATTGTGAAAGGGCAACAATTTAAAACCACCAGCTGATCTGTGGGAAAAAGACTTCGGCTATATACACAAAAATAGTTATGGTCTCAGAAATTTATTTCTATTCCAATCTAAAGGATCTTTGTGAAGTAACATCAAATCAATGGAAGAAAATATTGTTCTTGGTGTGACTTTTGTAGATGTCTTTTATCAGACTAAAGAAGTTCAATTATAATTCTAAATTGTTATGAACTAACTTATTTTAATTTTACATCTGACTTGATTGACTATTAAAAATTGACATTGAACTTTTGAAGATAGTTATGATTCAGTAAGAGATTTGATGCTTAGCATGATAATCAATATAATCCATTTCTTTAGTTTATTGATATGTGGATTGCTTTGATTTTCAAATACTGAACTCACAATATCATCATTTTGTCATAGTGGTTATCATTTGTAAATATTGCTGCTTTATTTGCTAATATTTTATACATTGTTTTTCTGTCCATTTAAGGAATGATATTGATGTTTAATTTTATTTAGTTGTACATTTTTGGTCTAAGGAGAATGCTTTATTTTAGTATAAAGAAAATGCTGGCTTCTAACAACAATTTGGGAAATGTCTCTGTGATAGTCCGAGTAGACTAGAGAGACAAATTTCATAGACATGCATATGGATATAAGGAAAAGGTTTATATACAAGAGGAATGGGGCATTGGGAAAACATCCCAGCCCAAACCATTCAAAGTCTTAAGTCTGATATTAACCCATATGCCCAAAATCTGTCTAAAAGTCTCCTTCTGACGCATGAAGTCACAGGTTAGTGGGTGCAGAATCCTGGCACTGGCAGGGGTCTACACATGGCTCCTTACCTCCAGTGCTCAGGGTCCATCAATAGCATCCCGTGGTGGCAGAATCAACTCGTCGCTGGCAGAGGTCTCCATGTGACCACCCCAGCTTCAGAGGTCTGGCTCCACCAGGGCAAAGCCACGTGGTCTCTCCGCTGCCTCCTCCGATGCTGCCATCCTGTCCTGTCTGTGATTGTTTGTCTCTGAGAACTAACTCCCAACAACCAGGAAGATAGCTTCTCATCTTCATGAGGGAAATATTGCGAGATTTCCCAGAAGTATCAGGAGAAAGCTATGCCCACACAGAGGCCTCATTTGGTTACTCAATGGCTATCTCCAGATTAACAGGCTAGACTCCACCCCTACATTTCAATCATAAAATTAACATAAGCACTTGACTGCCACAGTCTCTTTCTCTTTATTTTTAGAAAATATTGCACATATTTTTCTCCTTTCTCTCTCCTTCCCTGGCGAATAACCATGGCAGAATTTTGAAAAGATAAAGTGAGAGCAAGTATGTATTGTTTATATCTGAACTGCTATTTGTAAACTTGAATTTTTTTTTCCTTTTGCAACTTGATTGTCTTTTTTCTCAAGTATATGTTTTAGAATTTTCAAATGCTGGTATTCATTTATTATGAAAGTCATATGGTTTCTTTTTTTTTAATTTTCTTTGGTTATTTACATGGATTGATTTTCCAATATTGAAGTAAATCACATAGCTTTGGGATAAATATCAATTGGTCAATATGCATGATCCTTTTTATATATGTTTATATAAACTTTTCATATTTATGTTTATATTTAATATTTGTTTGCTCTGGAAGTTTTCTGTTTGTTCTCTCTAGATATCATACCTGGAGGAAGGTCCATATTTCATTCAAAATCTATGAACCCAGGATTCTGTGCATATCTGCATGTACCTTGGCATCAATGTTAGGCTGAATCTAGGAGGGCCTCATCAAGGGATCCCTGAGCCCAAGGGGTGTACTCCACCACCAACTCTTTTTCACTGGAAATATTAAAGTCCCTTCTATCTGTTTGGTTCGCTCTTTTACCTTTTGAGCAATAGAAAGTGATACAGTCTACAACACAAAAGTGAAACTTTTCTTATTCAGTGTTGTTCTCTGCATAAAGGTGTCACATTCATCTGTGGTAAAGTGAAAGCACTTGGTTAGTTCTCTTCAATCCAAGTCTTTGTGATTCCCATCAAATTATTAGATGGAACCATGCAACTAGGGTATGTGCAATACTAATAAGGGGAATGGCCATTTTTGCCATTCTCCTGGGCATATGAGAGTCATCTCAGAAACAGAAAGAATCTTGTTGCCATCAAAAAAGATAACCAACCAGTGGAGCACATTGGAGTCTCCTGTATATGAATCAGAGAGACTGGAGGCTTTACAACAAGGATACCCTAAGACCCAGCAGTAGAGTTGCATGGGGATCACATTTTCTGTTTCTGCTTGTGGTAACTTGCTAACTTCCCAAGTAAATGTCTATAATCATGAGTATTGTCTCACAATTCTTTGCTGTCATTGCAATACATTATCAAACCTAGCAAAGGAGTGCCACAGGAAGAATAATTAATGACAGAGTAGGATAAAGAGTGACAGTGAATGGAGGCAAATCTGACCTCTGCCTTAAGGTAATCACCCTTAGAATGGCATGGAATTGGATTCTTCTCCCTACTGATGCTAGGGGAAATTAGACATGACCCCATGCCATTTTATTATCACCTTAATTATCTTACAACTGACTGGCTGGTCACATCATATCATATGATGAGACTATTACATCAATACATAACTGCCAAATTACATCATTAAAATTACCACAGCCATAATAATCATGGTTTGCAAACATATTTCAAGGATACATCACTCAATCAAGACACTGTCTTTTGTATATGAAGCAACTATAGCTCAATTTATTAGTGTTTGTTGAATATATTTTTAACAATTTATTACTTTAACCAATCTTCACAATTTTATTTAGTGTGCATTTGTGTTGGCACATATAGGGTTCATGTGTTAATACATAGTATTTTGAGGACATGCTTATGTGCTTACTCTAGGAATTAAAATTAAATTCCTCTTGAACGGACAGAGAAAGCATGCAGTGAGCCAAATCAAGTTGCATATTTACACCCTAATTCACTCTTCCACTGTGTGATAGTTAGCTACCTATGCCACAAGAAATTAATACATTGTCATAGTTCTATCTCCTCTGTCTATAATGAACTTCCCTAATCCTCTCTTTTGGAGAAGTTTGTGGTATGAGGAGGCAGGAAAGGTAGTGTTTAAAGCAGTGATTTTCAACCTTCCTAAGGTCACAATCCTTTAATACAGTTCCTCATACTCTTGTTACCCCCTAAAATAAAATTATTTTTGTTGTTACTTCATAACTGTCATTTGGCCACTGTTAAGAATGAGGCAACCCCTGTGAAATGGCCTTTCGACTCCCAAAGAGGTCATAAACCACAGGTTGAGGACTGGTGGTTTAAAGGAAAATTTGTAGCAAGTGTGCAGGTGTGTTTGTCCAGGTAGACAAGAGAAACAAATGTATAAAAACACATACGGACATAAAGGAAAGGTTTATATACAAGAGGAATGGAACATTGGGAAAGCATACCAGCCCAGTCCAGTCCAAGGTAATAAGTTCGATATGAGCCCATATGTCTGATACCACTCTATAAAGTCTCCTTCTGACTCATGAAACATGTGCAATGACACCAGGACCATCACAGACCAGTGTATGCAGAGTCTTGTGTATCCAGTGATGGTAGAAGCGTCCTGACGATGGCTGGGGTCTCCCCAAACCTCCTTGTTTCCAGGTCTCAGGGTCCATCAGCAGTATCCATTGGCAGTAGCAGCATCTCAGCACTAGTAGGGGTCTCTCCGTAGCCTCCCAAGCATCTCTGCACTGGCAGGAGTCTCCACATGGCTTCTCCAGCCCCAGAGGTTTGCTTCCATCAGGGTAAGCCCATGAGACTCTTCTCTGGTTCCTCCAGTCTCCAAGAATCAGGATCTACAGCATGTTTCCATCTGGTAGTTCATCTCCAAAGAACTGAGTCTATAGTCTCTCACCTCCATGGGGGAAAAAATCTCAAGATTTCCCAGAATTTTTAGAGAAAGCCATGCCCACACAGAGGTCTCATTGGCTATCTCCAGATTGCCAGGCTAGACTACACCCCTACTCTTTTAGTCAAATTGGCACCAGAATACGTGACAGCTACAGACCAACCCTTGTCAATCTGACACATTCACTTAACTCTAGTCATATTTAATTTTCAAATAAACAATAAAATCAGATCTACCTAACAGTATAAAACTAAAATGTATAAAAATCAACATTTGCCACCATCATTTAAAAATAACATTGTGTAAGTGAACAAAGAAACAAAAATATATCCTAGGCCTTACAATTGCAGTCTACACCTTGATCCTATAATCCTATGAGTATATATCTCCCCATGAGAGTTTGTAAGCCAACTACTCTGTGTCTTTATCCCCCCAAATTTGGGCATCCGATTTCTATATTGCCCACTGACATAAACTCAGTGCTCTGAGAAAACAATCATATCTTTCAATGTGAAGAATCTTCCTTCTAGTTGGACTCTTGTAAAGTGCACATCAATAAGCAAAGTCAAATCAGGACCAACGGTCCATAAAGTCAGCAGCAATACACACCAGTTCACAGACTCAAATAGATTCTCTTCCTCTGGTCAGGTTCTGGTCAATTCCATGTGGGCTCTCTTACTTAGCTTTATCAGGGTATCCATTGATCACCTTCCAATTAGCCCTGTAACAAATTCTCAACATGTCTAACCCTATCATGCTAGGTTGTAAACTTCAGACCAGTCAATCTGCTCTTGTCTACTCTATTTCCTTTGAACCAAGTGCACAACCTTAATCCCTTCTTTAAAATAAAACACCTCTCAGACTGTTTCAGGAAATACAACCCATCAATCTATTGCCTGTAGGAAACACATCTTAGGATAGCAGACAAGAATAAACTAAGAATAAAGGCTGGAGGAGGATTTACCAGGCAAATGGTGACTCAAAAAGAGCAGGAGTTGCAATCTTAATCTCAGACAAAATTGATCTCAAGATTCAAACCCTAAAAAGAGATAAGGAGGAGCACTTTATAATGCTCAAAGGAACACTTCATCAGGAACCTGTGAGTATAATAAACATATATGCGCCAAATGAGAAACCCATAAGATTCATCAAACAATCCATCCAGAGCATGAAAAAAGATATCACAGACTCAACAATTTATAGTAGGGGACTTCAATACGACACTTTCAGAGAAAGATAGATCATTGGGAAGGAAGCTCAGAAAGAGATCATAGAACTAAAAAATACAATTAGGCAACTAGATCTGATAGATATATTTAGAGTTTTTCACCCAAATGAAAAAAATACACAGTTTTCTCAAGCCCACATGGCACAAGTTCGAATACAGCCCACATGCTGGGTCACATGTCAAGCCTAAATAACTTCAAACATATAGAGATCATACAGACTTCCTTTTCTGATCACCATGCCATAAAGCTGGAGATCAATGAAAGGACAACCAGGAAAGCAAGGGCAAACAGTTGGAGAATGAATAATGAGCTTCTTCGGCATGAATGGGTACTGACCCAGATCAGAGGGGAGATCAAAAATTTCTAGAAACTAATGAGAATGAAAATACCTTCTTTCAAAACCATTTGGATGTGGTGAGAGCAGGCATCAGAGGTAGCTTTATTGCAATCAGTGCATACATGAAAAAGAAAGAGAGATTTTGACAGATATGTTCTCATTAAAACTCCAACAATTAAAACAGCGTCAACAGAATAATCCCTCCAACAGCAAAAGAAAAGAAATAATAAAAAATCAGAGCAGAGATGAACCATTGGGAAGATAAAAGAACCATGCAGATCAATGTAGCAAAAAGCTGGTTCTTTGAAAAAAATCAATAGAATCGACACACTACTGGCAAAATTAACCAAAGAAAGGAAGAAACGTGCAACAATAGACAGGATGAGGAATGAAACAGGGGTAATCACAACAAACCCTAATGAGATTAAAAGGATAATCACAGCATGAAAGGTTCTGCTCTAATGAGTTCAGAAATGGGGAAGACATGGGCAAATACCTGGATAAACAATCCCTCCCCAGACTATCCCAAATAGAAGTCAAGAACCTAAACAAACCCATAACAAGAGAAGAAAAATATATGGTTACCAAGAAGCTACCAATAAAAAAAGCTCCTAGGCCAGATGACTTTACTGGGGAATCCTACAAAATTTTCAGGAAAGAGTTGGCACTAATCCTCCACAAATTTTTCAGAGCATAGAAAAGGATGGAAAACTCCAAAACTCAATCTATGAAGCCAGTATAACTTTGATATCCAAACAGGGAAGAGATCCCACTGGGATAGAGAACTGTACACTAATATCTCTAATGAACACAGATGCAAAAATTTTCAACAAGATATTGGTCAATAGAATACCAAAGTATATAAAATGCATAATCCATCAATCAGGTAGAATTCATCCCAGGGATGCAGAGATGGCTTAACATCCATAAATTCATCAATCTCATACACCACATCGATAAGATAAAGCATAAGAATCATATGGTAATATTTATAGATGCAGAGAAAGCATTTGACAATATCCAGTGTCCTTTCCTAGACAAGACACTGAGGAGAATAGGAATCGAAGGGCAGTTTCTCAAATTGATACAAGCCGTAGATGAAAGTCCAACCACCAACATCATAGTCAATGGAGAAAAGAATAAATCAATTCCACTGAAAAAGGGCACTAGACAAGGATGTCTCCTACCGCCACTGCTATTCAATATAGTATTGTAGGTTCTAGCTAATAACATAAGACAACGGAAATACATCAGGAGCATCAAACTAGGAGAGAAGGAGGTGGAATTATTATTATTCGCTGATGACATGATTCTATACATAGAAATCCCCTAAACTCTACAACCGGAGCTATCTTATGACACAGCTATCCCTCTACTGGGTATATACCCAGAAGAGATAAGAAATAAACCAAGGCCGGTGGTATGCACACCAATGTTTATTGCAGCACAATTCACTATCGCAAAGTGTTGGAAACAATCTAAATTTCCATCGGTAGATGAGTGCATACTCTGACATATACACACAATGAAGTACTATGCTTCACTCGAAAACACTGAGGAACACATGAAACACATTTCCTCATGGGAGGAGCTGGAGGAAATTATGCTAAGTGAAGTCAATCAATTACAAAAGGAGATATATAGCATGAGTCCCCTGAGGTAAGTGCAATCAGGAAGGTACATATAGAAGAGAAGCCTCCTATAACTTAACAGTTGGATAGCGATTTAGGGAAAGAGGAGGAGGGAGGACCAAACACAGGGAGGTACATACTGGGAGCAGCACAGTAAGGGAGAAGGGAGGAGGGGGGAAGGAGAAAAAGGGGGATCAAAAGTGAAAAGATAATGGAGGGCGCAGGGCACTAACCCACCCAGGGGGAGAGTACGGGTCTTATCTCTACAGAAGCAGAAGTGGGCATGCAGATCCTACTAGAAAGCCCCCAACCATGAGGACAGAGTGGACACAGGAAAGAAGACGTGAAAAGAGAGTGCTACAGGGCTGGCCACATCCAGAGCCTGACCGATTCCCCACCTGGAAGTAGGGATTGCAGAGAACAGATTCAGGGAGGGACCAGAATGCCATACCAACATGGAGACAAGTAGACACAGAGGATGAGAAAGAGAGATGGTCTGGTCGCCAAGATGATCTGAGCCTGCCCATGATGCCCAGAAGACTACGTCCTTGCAGGGACTTATGCCACAGGGGGGACAGGGCAAGCAAAAACAGGAACTGTCATACGGTCTCCCTATAGAAGCAGACAATGACAGAGGCCATTTCAGGGGTCATATGGTGGGGAAGAAATGTGATCTGAGCTTCCAAAATGGACCTAATCAAGAAAGAAGCACTATTGGTTGGACAGTTGGGAGGATAGAAATACTGGACCGATGGCTTCTGGGGGGACACAGGAGAGAGAGGAAAGAAAGGGGAGCCTGGACAGACTCGCAGATGATGGCAAAAACGGGTGGTCTGCAATTGGTGGCGGGGAGGGTGTGGAAGGCCTGGTGGGGCTGAAGTAGGATAATGTAATAGAGAGAAAGTACTGAAACCCAAATGAAGGCTGAGTATGACAGTGGGATAGGAGAAAGGAAGAAGGAAATAGAGGAAGGAACTAGAAGGCAAAGGGCACTTGCAGAAATCTAAATACAGAGATTATATGTAAATATAAGCATATATTATAAGGAGGGAATAAATCCAGATACATATATTTATTTGTTTAGGACTAAGGTAGAAACTGGACCTTGGACCCCTTACCCAGGTGCTCTCTCTCATGGCAAGAACACATTGTTCTACTAATCTGGCATTTCATAATGCTCACTGGCCCAATGCAATCACTGAAGTCAAATAGGTTTATAAGCAAATGTGGTGAAGAAAACCCTTGGTGCCCAGCTACCAAACCATATAGAGTCAGAGTTCTCAAAGCCTGAAGATAGACAAATGGCCATCTACATGAGAAGTATCCAAGCCCACAGGGAGGAAGTGGCCATAAGGTGTCAAGCAGGCCTCAGGCATCAAGCAGGAAAAGAATTGTATCACTACAAGCGATCTCTCATGAGATGATGACAGAGGACATGTGGGGGCATCAGCAAGAGTGGTAAAGATAGCTGATGGCACCCGGCTATCAAAAGATACAACATCTGAGGACTTAAGAGTTTGAGGGTGAACAAATGGTTATATGGCCCAGGAACAACAAAGGCCACCATAGAAGATGCACACCAGCCTGTGTGACCATGAGATGTGGAAAGAACCAGATATCAGGCATCAAAAAACAAAAATCACATTATTGTGTGCCCAACCTACAGACAAGATCATTGAAAACAGAAGGGAGCAGGCGCAGAGAGGAGAAATCCAATGGCACCCAGCTAACAAACCTGGGATCACGAAGACTTGAGGGTGAATGGATGGCCATCTAGCCCAGAAACAGCAATACCCACATGAAAGAAACACATTAGCATGTGTGATCACCAGGGGCTGAAGGGAGCAGATATCAAGCATCAAAAACAACAATTATGTCACTACGAATGGGGTGGGGGAGAGCAGAGTAGGGACCCAAGTTCCACCTGTGATAATTGGACACCTTCTCACAGGGGAGTCATGGGGAAGAGACAGGCCAGTAAGGTGAAGTGAGGTGGCGATGAAGCACACAACTTTCCTCTAGTTCCTCAAGGCTTCCTCCCCTCAACTGTCATGGTTCCAGTTCTACCTTACAAATCCAGCTGGACTGGAAGAGGTACACTTGTGGAAATGGGAACTGGAAATGTGGGGAAATCAGGACAAATGACCCCTTGGTCTAGTAGTAGGAGTGGAGCTACTGGGTGGGTGGAGGAACGTGGGGTAGAGGGGGGAGCCAACTTCGGAGATCTACACATAACTTCCTACTGGGGGAAAAGACATTGGTGGAGAGGGCGAGGGGAGACATCAGGCAGTGTAAGTTATGGAAAAACAATAATTTATATAGTATTGAGGGTTGGTGGGGCAGTGGGGAGCAAGGATGGAGGGGAAGGGATGGGAAGCTGATGTCAGGGGCTTGGGTGGAAAGATGGAGGTTCAGAGAATGATGACAGCAGCAGGCATGCAAAGAAGCATAGCACAATATATGTATTTATATATTGTGAGAAATGATGTATGAGCACCCAATAAAATGATTTAAAAAAAATAAAGGAAGTAGTTACCTAGTGCTGTTGAAGGAGGTCAGGTGGCACTGCCAGGTTAGAATTGGAATGTCAACCTCAAGGTCTTCATTACTAACTCTCCAAGTGCTACACAAATGAAGAGAAAACTATCTGCTCCCCCAAAATTTTACAGGCTTAGAAACCCTATAAAGCGCCTATGGTAGACTGGTGATAACGCTCATGTGAGTAAACTAGGAAAACAAATCCAGAAACTCTTATGAATAAGAGAAGGTGTTATATAAAGGCTAAGTGTACACTAAGAAAGCATCCCAACCCAGTGGTTGTCAAAGCCCATAAATCTGACTTTAGTCCATATATCTGACACCAATCTACAAAACTCTCCTCAATCTCACAAAACACACTCAATGACACCGACTGCAGGCAGAAAGCCGAATCAGTGAGCATGTAAGCTTCTCAGCACTGGTAGGGGTCTCCACGCAACTGCTCCAGCATTCTGGGTTGAATCAGGATAGGTCCTTGTTGCTTTTTCCAGGGATGTTTTGCAGGAAGTGAGCCATGCAAGCTGTGGTAGGAAACTGGTTATGGCAGCTGACCACTGGTCTGACCCATCAGATAGCAAGAGACCCGAGAATTAGCAGGGCAAGGATCACTGAGTCATTTATTTCTCTGCCCTTCAATTAATCTCACATGTGTTTATTCACCAGGTGGACACAATAAACCTTAACTATTTCAAGCGGGTTAGACATCGAACTCCTAACTGCAGAGTTATTTTTTCTTTGGTTGGTAGATGCAGTTTTATTTCTCTTTTATCTTTTCTTTGTAGACCAGCATAGTTTAATATGTGATCAATCCTCTCCATAGTGAGTGATCAGATAATAAAATAACTATAAAAAGGAAAAAAAGGGGGAAACCACTTGCAAAGATATACATATAACCTTCTCCTGGAGTACATACAAAAGGGAAGTGGGTGAAGGAAGACATCGGACAGTGTACGCTCTGATATAATAGTAATCATTTATAAATCATGAAGGGTTCATTAAGGAGGGGGCAGCGGGTAGGGAGGGAAAATATGAGGAGATAATACCAAGGGCCTAAGTCGAAAGCAAATGAGGGTAACAAATGTACTAATGCGCTTTGTATACAATGGGTGTATGTATGGATTTTGATGAGTTGTGTGAGCCCCTCAAAAATGATTAAAAAAGGAAAAGCATTAGTGAGTATTTTATTAAAATTTGTGGCATTTAATGACGATGAAATAAATGATTAATTTAAATGACACTGATGCTGGCAATCCGTTTCCTCTAGAGACTCTGCGGGAGAAAGATGAGGTTTTCTTCTCCCATAAAGACTTACAGCCTCGGGCTGAGCCCCGGTGGCGTAAGTGGTTGAGTGTGGAACTGCAGCCCGCGAGCTTCGCGATTCAAATGCAGCGGTGTCTGGGTAGCGCCCACGACCACCAGAGGCAGTGATGCCCACCAAAAAAAAAAAAAAAAAAAGATTTATAGCCTCAATATCACTAAGATGGCAGTTCTGTGTCCTCTCGAGTCAGTGTGAGGTGGAATCAACTAGAAGGCAGTCGCTTAGGGTTTACTGCAACTGTAACAGAAATACTACAAGTAGGTATTTTTAAGAACAAAAATTTATTTTTCTCACAGTTTGGGTACTTTGAAATCTAAGTCAGGGTATTGTCTCTGGAATAAGGTATGAAGGTACCTCAACAAGTGAGTGGGAAAAGCAGGGCTTTCGTTTGGGAAAGCAGCAGGGCAGTTCTATCCTGTCATGTTGACTTGCTATGAGTCAGCATCGCCTTGTTGACAATGAGTTGGTCTGTTTCTAGCAAATTCTACATAGATGAAAAATATGTACATAGATGACTTGATAACTGTAGTATGTGTGACCACTAAGCACTCTCAGAAGCTTATGGAGCCTAGTCAATACTGAGGGCTATCAGAGGAATAACTAGGAAACAAAGTAATAGACCATTGTTTGTTCTTGTATTTATTTAACACATAGATTTTTAATCCTATGAAAGTATGTATCCTCATGTCATTTGTAGCACCTGCAATCAGGCACACATTCTTCAAATATCACTTCACAATCTCAGAATTCCTGGACACTAAAAATGTCTTTCTATTAAGATGAATGTGGACTAAAATTAACAAATTTAATAGCATGTATACTTAAATGTAATTTTTACATAGTGTTGCTTTGAGTTATAGCTGACTCAATGGCTCTTAGCAGACATAAAAATTTCTATGAAGTTATTAGTGAAGATTTGAAGTAAAAGGCTGAAAACAGAGTGGTAAGTCATTCCCATATAATTATGCAAATATTTATGTTAGGCAAACTATTGAAAAGATAATGATACTATAAGCATTGCATTACAAATTAAATAATATAATGTGAAAACTATCGATTCCATTTTGATTGCAAGTGTATTGGTCCAGAAATTTGAAGAAATGTCACTAAACATATAAATAACATAAATATTAATTTTCCATGTTTATTTGGTAATACTTATGAAGAATGCATTTGCAATGTTTTTCAAATGTCCTTAATTTTAGCAAAATATTTATTATAAAATTATATTTCCTTTTTAAAGTTTGAACGTCTCTCTAATCACTCACAATTGAACAGATTGATCGTGCATTAGTCTCTACTGTTCAATGAAGAAAAGATGAAGAAATAAAACTGTGCCTACAACCAAAGAAAAAATTAAAATGTCAAGAGTCCCTTAGTGACAGTTTTAAATTAGTCTTTTAAAGAAGCTTATTTTGGAAAGCCTTCTGGTCACCCCTAATTATTACAGTTCCTTGGTTGTGACAGCTGGTGTATAATATTTGATTACAATGTCATTAAAATGTCTTTTATACCTTTTTAACATATCAACACACTTTCTTTTCAAATCTCACCTCAAAAGAGGATGGATCATGGGCACTGAGGTATCTATAATGTTCCTAAGTCTTTTTCACAGTTTTAGGAACCAGTAAATTCAGACACAATATGAGAATCTGATTTTGTTCTAGCTCTGATGTACTAAATTTCTTCCAGATGATTTCAAACACTTATTCACATTTGTGCTCTGTTTTATCTCCCCTCAATTTGTGTTAATGAGTTTATATATGCATATAAAAGACTATATACACGAGGATACTTCATCAATAAACTTTGTTGAAGATAAGATTGATTGGGGAAAAGAAGACTGATTGGGCTAAGTTACAGGTACAATCCTTAAACGTATCACATAGGAATCACAAGGAGAAAAAGATCATTTCTTCCTTTCTTTCTTTTTTATCCCTTTTTCATCGATCATTTCTTTTAACCATGTTGGTCAGAATTAAAAATATACTCCATGTGGAAGAGGGTGTGCAGATTCAACTCTGTGAATAGGAAATTAGGTAATCAAATGATACATCAGAATGTATTATTTCATTGATTCTGTAGTTCATATAACTTCACTTAGCCAGTTTCTTTCCATGCAAAATAAAAATAATAACTGATCTTATATTTTGAAGTTGTTTCTATCATTAAAAGAGATATTGGGGAAAGTACATTATTATTCACAAAACTCTGTAATATAAATCATTGCTATTAATCATAGCTTCTATCAACAGGTCACACCTACACATCATTTAGTATATTTCTGTGTCCAGCAGTCTTGTCAAGCACATGATCTAACTGAAATTCATTTCACTCATTTCCCAAAGCAACACCATATATTTTTTGAAAGCTATTTATTCTGTTTTGAAATATTTTGAAAGTCGTTATCCTTATGCCTTATTTTTTTTCTTGGAGATATTATGAAATATTTTGAAAGTATAATAAAGCATAATTACTTAAGCATTTTCCCACACTGTAATAGGTATCTTGAGTTCTTTAACAATTTCTAAAATTTAGTAATTGTGAAGTATAGGTGCTGTCTTAAAATTACAATTGGTTATTGGTGAGTGTCATTGATTCGGTTCCACCCCATAATGACACGAGAAAACGAAACGATGCCCGAACCTGCGCCCGACCCCGTGCCCGACCCTGTGCCCGACCCTGTGCCGATCGCTACCGTTGCTCTTGATCACCAGAGCCCATTGTTGCAGCCATTGGGTCAGTGCCTCACATTGAAGCTGTCCTCTTTTCTGCTGCCCCTCCCATTTACCAACATGGCGTCCTTCTCCAGGAACTGGTGTCCAAAGTAGGAAAGGTGAAGCTTCATAAAGTGTCTTGTGTTTTAACTTTTTATGATGCAAACTTTGTCTTTCATATGTAAAAACTATGAAATGAGTTTTTGCATCTGACTAAAATATTTGATAGTTGGCAATGTCTTGGGATAATACAGACCACACAAGATGAACACGATATAATGCACACAATTTAGGAGATCAGCATAAAGCTAGTGTCTATGAGGCCAAAGCAAGCAAACAAGTACATGAAGCATACGGCCAGCGAGTCAATTCTGACTCATAGTGATTTCCGAGGCTGTGTATATTTACATATTTACAAGAACATATTTACATATTTACAAGAACACACTGTCACCCAGGAAGAGCTGATGGGTTGAAATCCAGTGATTAATCAACTGTATGAGGCAGATATAAAATTTACTTCTGTTTTCTCATTTTTCTACTGTGTGACACCAACCATTCTCCCCACCAAATTTTACTTCACTCTTGGGTTCAATAAGTTACTTCAAGAGTCACACAGAAGTCACTGACTGTACTCACGGATATATGAGTTATTAGAATAACAAAGCAGAAGTAAAAGGATGCATTTGTTATGGAACTCATTAGGAAAATAATGAAAAGGTCTGTAACAAAGTCTGGAAAGGTCCCCAAGTAGGAAGTGACTCTCCCTTAGTCTTTAAGGAAGGGTTAGACTGACCCCTCTCAGGCAATTCTTTGGTAGCTATCTTCTCCATATGAGTAGCTCTGCTCTCAGATTCCAGGGTTTTTATGAACTAATCATATACTTACTGCAAATTACAAAGCAGGCATCCAATGGTCAATGTTTCACATTTTCCATTCAGATAAATGTTGATTACTGGCAGGGCGCCCTAGAATCCAGGTAAAATTCTTATGAGGTGGAACATCACAACCAAGGTGGTAAAGGCCAGTTATGGGGTAGGGCTTCTCAGTTAGTGGTCAGACCGCATAGAAGGAGAACCATTGCTAATCTGATGGCACAATGTGTACTGTCTCCATCCCCTAAGCAATCGCCGAGATAAGCAATGTCCTCTTCTCCCATTTGACCTTTTGAAGCACAATCTCAATTCAGTGGCAGTAAAGAAGAAATGTGTTAATTATGAGTTTCAAGTAATTAAAAAAGAAAATATTACCAATATTTACAGGCATATACGGTTAAATATGTGTTTTACTAGTGTCCTTTATAGAGGATGTCAAATACACATAAATTACCGGCTGAGCTAACAATGAGGTTTGGGGTAAAATGTGTCATAGTCCATCTCAAACAATATCATGCTCATCAGAATGGGCCTTGCTTCACTCACCCATAATGTTGGTCTTTAATAGACATAATTTAGCTTTGAAATCCTTTCCCCTAGAATCATTTCAGTACACATCTTGGCTATGAACTCTATTTTTAACCACTCATCACACATAATGTGGCCACTAGCTCTTTTTCACTATAATAATTACTTTGCTCTGGGATTCCTCATATTATCCCAAAATCTTGACTATTTTCCTCAATTGTATACTATGGAATGCAGTGTAGAGTGCTGGGCACTGACAGGCAAGGTCAGCTGCTCAAAACTACCTGCCTTTTCACAGGGGAAATATTAGACTTTTTATTTGTGCTAATTACATAATCTCTTGTCAATTTGAGACTTGAGAGGGAAGGGGTAGAAGTTAGCCTGTCATTCAGATCACAGCTCGATGACCGCATTTGGAGGTGCGAAAGAGCTAAATAGCTCAGTGGAGGTGAAATGTCACACTGGGAGATAGTGCAGCTGACGGGACTTAGGAAGCTACGTTAATACTCAGAGCTGGAGAAGTCATGTAGAGACACCTGCCAGCACTGAATGCTTACACTGCTGCTGGATCCACAAAGCTTTCCACCCGCTGGCCTGTGATCTTCCTGCTTCCAGTGTCATTGCATGTGTTGTGTGAGTCTGAAGAGGAATTTATGGATTGGTGTCAGACTTATGGGCTAATATCTGACTTCTGGACTTGATCTGGCCTCAGCTGGGATGTTTCCTCAATATGCAATTGCTCTTGCATAAAACATTCTTTCCTATGCACATGTGAGTCTCCCTGGACTTGTTTCTCTATTCTACCTGGACTAACACACTACTGTGTTAAAGAATCGCCTTGTGGAAAATCTACATGGTGTCAGTTCTACTCAAGCCTATAAAGTCACAATGAGTTGGAATCAAATGGATGACAGTAAATTCTGAGTTTTAATGCATTTAAAAATTTGATAAGGTAGTCTGAATATATAGCAAATAATATTTAGATCTAAAGATATAGTAGTTCCCTTTTAAGCAAATTTCTATAATGATTTTAAGTAATTATAAAGTAATCCTCAACAAAGCTCACATATTTACTTGCTAAAGCTTGCATATTCCCAAATGCAATAAACAATATCTATCTGGGGTAGCCTTCTATATTTTTACTTCCCTTTTAGAGTTCAAGAGGAGTCCCGATGCCATAGAAGCTGCTTGGACTGCTGAGCCCAAAGTCAGCATTTGGAAACTACTAGCTCCTCTGTAGCAGAAAGATGAGGCTTTCTCCTCTACGAAAGAGTACAGTCTCTTGGAAAACCATAGCAGCAGGTCTACTATGCCTATAGGGTCGTAAAGAGCCATGATTGACTTGATGGTGGTGAATTTTTGTTTTGTTTTTAGGTTTTGAACATTACTTTGTAGCTTTCTCTTTTAAAAAATTGTCCTTTTGAAAGCTATCTTACCAATTTACTAATTACTATCCTAATCTGAATTCAACATATTTCATGTATGTGTTAGCCTCTGTGGACTAGAAATGTGTCTATATATATATATATATATATATATATATATATATATATATGAAAGAGTTTATATCAGAGTAATTGAGCAATTGTTTATTAAGAAAACAGTCCAGCCCACTCCAGTTCAAGTTCTTAATTCAGATATTAGCCCATGTGCCTGATGCCAGTCTACAAATTTCTCTTTGGAGGACTCATATAGCACATGCAATGATGCAGAATGCAGGGAGATCACAGGCCAGTGGGTAGAAAGTCTTGTGGATCCAGTGGCAATGGAAACACCTCAGCCCTGGTATGGGTCTCTCCATGGTTTCTATAGCTCCTGGGCTCAGGCTCTATCAGCACAAGTTCAAGAGACTTGTCAGCAGGAAGAAAAAACAGATAAAGAATGGGTGCCCGCCTCCAGGAAGAAAGACAGGAGTTCCCAGAACCCTCAGGAGAAGACCATACTCGCACAGAAGCATGATTGACTACGACATATTGACAGGCTAGATTCCACCTTTATGACTTATGTAACAAGTTGATAATTTTATGTAGCTACTGCAGTGTAATACTGTGTTCACTGGAGATCTAGATACTAATATCTATTCTCTAGATAAAAAACCTCCCCTCTTCGTTTCTACAATATTTCATTATTTCATTTACTCACCTTTAGGTAGCCCTTCATTCCTTTTTCTCAGTACATTTCTGAGTCCAAGCAGTGGTTCTTCTTGAGTGATTTCACTTCTTATTCCCCTACCCCAACCGCAAAACTCACAAGCCAAATGTATTGCCATTAATTTGGTTCCTACTCAGCTAACCTATAGAATAGAATAGAAATGCTTCCTAGGATTTCTGAGACAAAATATTTATGGTAACAGACAGTCACAGGTTGGCAGCTAAATGCATAATCTTCCACGCCACTTCTGCTCTTGTTTCCTCCTGTGTGAGAGAAATACTGTTCATCTGGATAGAGATAATATTGAAAACATTTTCCTTACCTCAACCTGCAGATCTGAATTTTAAGTGCACATTGTCACCCTAATATCCAAAGTTATCGGAAAACTAGAGCAACTACATTGGAAGCCATCTGCCATAAACTCATGCAATAAGGTGCTCCACAACAAGAAATGCACTTCAAGGAATAAATAATATAATGTTCTTGAATGTCCAATTATTTTGAGAACCAATTGTAGGAAATGTGCTATTTAAGAAGTAAATTTTTATTCCATCATTTCTCAGTATTTTATTTTTTATGTCTTTGTTGCTTCCCCCAAGACATATTTGCTTGCCTACTCAAATACTTTTGTATTAAAGTTTATATGTAAGCGAATGTATTTGTACATATTCTGTATATAGTCTCTATATTTATATATACTTTAAAAATCAGTGGAGCTGTCTGGATTCAAGTTTAGCAGTTCAAACACACCAGCCACTCGTAGAAAGATGAGACTTTGTTCTAACAGGTAAAGATTTAGCTTTATTGGGTTTGGCATTTATTATATCTAGTCTTGATTGTAGAATAACCTAGCACTATGATTAGCACCATGCAGCAACAAAAAATTTCCAAAAGTTTTGAAGCTCTTGTTCTAAGAGTTATAATCTTAGTATGAGATTCTCGTCTCCTTGTTCTTCAAGAAAACCCAAATTGTTATCCAGTGCCTTTGTCCATAGAAGACATTAGCAAAAAGTGAATAACAGTATATTAAGGAGCTTACATGTAAGGACTGCTTTCTCTGGACACATAAGGTCTGTGTTCTCTTGGGAAAGTATATTTTGGATACTTAAACTGTAAAGCAAGGGGATTTACTTAAATATAATTCTGGTGCTTGATTATAGTCCAGAGTTTTCTAAAAGAAGCAGGTGTACAAGAGAAGTCCACATCCATTAGTGTTAAAGGCAACAATGGTAACTAGGAGCAGTAACTAGAAGATCTATCTTCTTTCTTCAAGCTCATTCTTAAAAGTTGGAAATATGCTCTTGCATGTAACATAGCTTCATAGACTGATCATTAGTAGAGTAGTTATAGCCATTAACGTGCTGAAGGAGAACATCAACCTGCATGAGTTGCTTATAGTGCTAAGCAAGCAATAACACCACTCTGGGAGGGTCTTTTATAAGGACATCCTCTATTTCATTCATAAGTTTGCTTCATAACCTCATTCAAATATATTCATTCCATGTCCCCACAACATTTTAGAAGTATCGATTGACTAATAAATATATCAAAAATAATATAAACAGCCTGGTTTCCAACAATAGCAATTTATAAGATCTGAAGAAAACAGGAATCCAAGACACTCGTCAGCAGAAAGGGGAACTAAATAGATTCTCTCTTCAACACCTTGTACTCCTTTTTTCTTGGGGGAGGGCATCACTGCCTCTGGTAGTCGTGAGTTCTATCCAGCGCTGCTCCTGAGAGCCACAACTGGATTTGAACCACCAAGCCCGCGGGCCACAGTCCCACACTCAACCACTTACATCACCGGGGTTCAGTCCCCTTGTACTCCTTTTTAGCAATGTAAAATATAGTTAGCATCAAAACTTCTTCCTCTAACCATTTGTAAATAACTGCTTTGTAAGACCCATTATTGTGGCATTTGATCATTCTTATATTATGAATACATATATTTAATGATTGTTAAATTGTGATTCTTTTCTAATAGCTTTTAGTTACATACATTCCCAAGGTATTTGTAATTGTTTATTTGCATACTAGTCATAACGATAGTGGAGTCCCTGGAGGGTGCAAATGGCCAAAGTCCTGCGCTGCTTACACAGGGTTGGTGGTTCTAGACCTTACAGATGCACATCGAAAATTGGTCTGGTGATATCTTAACCCAAATCTGCCACTAACACACTTGGAAGGACAAATTTTCTCTGACACATATGGCATCACTGAGTTATACTTGGCTCAATGGTAGGTTTGCTTTTTGTTTGCTTGCTTAGTTTTATAATTTAAAAAAAAGGATATTGTTCTTAATGTAAAAAAAGAAAAAATAATAAGGCCTTTTTGACCCAAACTGTAAAATTAAATTTAACTCAATTTTTGTTGACTTAGGCTTTTTTTTTAGGCTGTGCTTTTTATCCCACTGCCTGACTGGGGCTAAATAGGCCTTCTCTTGACAAGCTCCTTTTATTGGTAATGTTAATGGCTAGAGGCCATAAAACTAAGAAACTAATTTCTCTTTCTGGTTAAGTTAGGATGAGAAAGAAGTACACTAAAATGGAAAGGAATTTTGACACATCTGGTTTTTTTTTATATGAGGTGAACCAAAGGCATATTTCTTCATGACAAAGGTATAATAAGAAATTTGCTTGAAAGGGTCTTAAATCTAGACAAGACTGAAGATCAGCAGACTACCTAAAAGTTATGATTAACAATTTGTTGAGGAGATAAAAGATCCTTTTCCAACATGAGTTTTCCTATGCTCTTAATATAATCTACATATCAACTTGTACTAGAGATGTTTTATGAGCTTACCTAATTATTATTGAGAGCCCTTAGAATTAGTTCCTGAAGTAAATTATTGGAACACTTCATCCAGTCATCCAATAGAAACCTTTTTCTCATTTGTAACCCATCCTACTTGACATCATAATCACAAATTAGCCATAAATGGCACAAGAAAAAAAACCCTTCATTATCATTTCTTCCATGAACTATACTAACCAGTGTGAGAACTTAGAGTTGAATTCTTCAGTTCTCACTTGTGTAATCTGATGTCTTCCTGCATCTGGTATAATAATCTTTCCTACCAGTAAGTTCTCTTAAATTTGAATTTTATGAACTGAATATTTTAACCTCTATACATTAAAATTTACTAAACATTGTAGATACTATTCTAAGTAATAGTTCCTTTAAGTTTTTGGCCACCCCATGCTGAATACTCTGGATTTTACCAGGGTTAGCTAATTTAATCTTTTCTTAACACTTTGAAGTGTTCTACTAGCATATCCATTTTAAAGAGAAATCAATCATCGAGGAAATGAAACAGAACCTACATCTGTCCTCTGGTTTCACTAGGGAGAAGGGGAATTCAACTCTACACTGGCCCATGGTCAATTACTCCAAAGCAGGGTCTTCACCTTCGCACCTTCTTTACCGTATTCTGATGCTACCCATCCCTCCCTGGCATTCCACTTCTCTACTGCGTTGCAACAACATTTGTAACAGCTACAGAGAATTCACTGACAATACTCATGGTTAGGTGATATTGTTAGGGAAGTGTACAGGCTACCACAAGTTAGGATAAAAGCAGTTAAAGATGGAGTTATTTGTCCACAGCAGCTCCCCTCCTCCGCTAAGAAGATAGTGGTGTCATTATAATTCTTGACCTCTCAGCCAAGTGGTCCCCTACTCTATGCCTTCTGAGACCAGATGATGGGGAGCCCACCCATGATGCTGCAGCACAGTTTCATGGGTTCTGGTCTTAGATTGTGGCCTCTGTGGCCTCTTCCATTTCAGAGAGAGACCTGGAACTTGCTCAAGCTCCACTGATGGCTGACCTTTCTTAAGGGTCCCAAGATTTTTCCTCTTTTCTCTTCTGAGATCTCTCATGCACAGAGATACAGCAAAACCAACAAATTCCCTCTCTTCACACTTTATTTGCTTGATTCCACACAGTTGTTTGATGGGAGTTATAAAAGGCACGGATTGGAGCACCATAGTTAAGCAGTTTTCATTTCATCATAGTCACAGTAAGGATTAGTTAATTAACTTTAGTATTTTTTAAAGAAAAAATTTAGATTCATTATTTATTAGGAGCAAATGTATATATCATTCCATAGTTCAATCACATCAAGCAGAATATAGTTGCTACTTCAATAAGTTTCCAAACCTTTTCCTTTCCGGAAATAGAATTCCTTATTCAATAGTTAGAGGTGGTGGTTGCCACTAGGTTGCCTTGGGTTGCTAACTGCAAGGTCAATTATTTAAAACTTTTCTCTCTAACCTCTGTGAGAAAGATGGGGTGTTCTATTCCTGTAAAAATTCCAGTCTCTGAAACTCACAGTGGCAATTCTACCCTGTCCTATATAGCATTGACTCAATGGCAGTGAGGTTTTGTTCTTGTTTTTCTTATTTAATAAGTGATCAAGCACTTACTCACAAGTGAGGCTCTAGGGAAAAATCCTACACTATTTTAATTCATCATGTCTGTATGTCTTTCTGCATATTGGATAGCATGAAAATTATAAATGTACAAATAAATGGAAAAATGTAAATGATAGATTAATATGAAAAAGCTTCATTACTGTCTCTAGATTGAAGTGAATTATTCTATGCACCTCACTTTTGAAACATTCCATTTCTTTAATGTGATTTTATATTGACTTTAATAATAGTAATGTTATCTGCAGCTACTCTGGGACTAGACAATGCTTTGCAGAAGTAACAGAGCAATAGGTGTTTCCTTCCCTCAAAAAGACTTTGTTGACTGGACCCTGAAGATCGCCTTTGGAGTAAGAGCGAAGAGAGCATACAGAAATTGGTAGTAAACTATGCAAAGAAAGATATTGCAGGAGCAGTAAGCAGAGTTTAAAAACCATCTATGTATTTATTGAACATGTCTATACAATAAAAATGCTTTGTAGGAGAGCTGCTGTGCTTGCACGAGTGTTTTTGTCGTCATTATCAGACTTATTAGAAAAAGTGACCTCATCTTCTGAAGAGATACTTTACCATCAGGCATAAAGACTTAAAATAGAAAAAGCACTACTTAAATATTTATCTGTGTTAAATGCAATAAGCCTTAGCAGCATACAGCCAGAAGAGATTGTTTCATTTAGTTTAAAGAATTTCATACTTGGGTAGAAATTCCTGTATGATAAACTATTAAGTTTCTGCTATTTGTCCCAATTTTTGCTGTGGGCAAAAACATGAGTTTTAGCTTCATTGAACATTTCCCTCCGAGTTCTCCCAACTCCAGGTAGACAGGTAATCCGTATCTCTCAGTGGGGGTGTTTTAGAACATGTTTCATGCGCAATTTCAGAGAGAAAGGCAAATGAGATAAGCAGAAGAAATCCCAGGAGCTAGCTCTTCCTCGGCAGAAGCTCCATTTAAAAAGCATAAAATTATAATAAAAATTAAAAATGCACAAAGTGTATAGAAGCGATGTTTGTGGTTAGAGAAAAAGAAACCTAATTTAATCAATCTTTTCAGTACAAATTCTTTTATGTATTGCACATATGACAGGGAATCATTTTGGTGGTGGAATTTAGCGGGTAGGAAAATGTCAACCTAGAATGGCCAATTTAAATCATCAGGTCCAGTTTCAGTATCTTTCATCCTGAAAGCAGTTTCAACGAAAGCAGCTAATAAACTGAAAAGATGCTATTCAATTCCAAATGTTTTGGCACAATTTATTAAAATATTTAATATTCACCCCAAAGCTTGAGAACATGCCATATATTTCTACCCTTCAATAAATCACTTTAATGTTGTTTTCTTTCTTAATAATCATACAACACTGTCTAAAATTCAGGAAAGTAACTCTTTGAAGACCATGTTGTATAAGACTATATTTTCCTTGTTCTCAATAAACTTGGAATTCACATCTACCTAGCATATTTTCATATAAATAGAATTCTACAAGTCTTTATGTAAGATTTATATTTTTTTCTTTACCTGGTCTCACAAATTGTTATCGCCTGGAAATAATATACTCCTAAGGAAAAAAATCTATTTAAAGGCTTTTATTAGTACCACATAAGTCCAATATGCATAAAGATCGTTTCATTAAAGACAGATACACCTCTTAAATGTGCACTAAGTTCTTAAGAATTCATGGAGTCTAGGTCTGCATCATTCCTGACCAATCCTATAGTTAAACAGAAAATTCATTTTACTCTCTGGATAAATGACATATTAACAGCAATAAATAAAATTGTATGTGATCTTTTTGAAGTCCAGATCTCAAAACATTTTTCTCTTTTCATATTTTAAATTATGAGTTACAGTAATTCTATCAAGTCCAACAGATTGAATTCTAAACCTACGTTACTATACAAAAAAATTGACTTCTAAACACTGAAAATTTATTGATAAGAAAACAAGAATTGAATTTTCTTGAATCTTTAATTCCAATGAAAAATGTCACATATTATATGAAAAGCATTTTTACTTAGAATTATAAAGGATAAGTATTGTACTTCCACACAACAAAGGCAACCCCATACCCCAAAATAAATATTTATATGCACACTCTAAATATTACATAGGAGATCTGACATAAAAGGATTTAAGAAGAAAATATATTCAAGATGGTTTGCTTCAAGTTCTCTTTGACTCCATGTTTAATGTATTATTTTGAAAATGCTTGTTCTATACTGCAGCATTCAAAGTTTAAAAAAGATACTTGGCTTAAGGCTTACAGTGACCATTCTGCAAGCTGTGACATTATGCTAGTGGTTCTGTGGCAAGTAAGATTGCTTGAATTTATTCTTTTTTCTTGCATAGATCATTGTGTTGCAAATGTCATAATATCTTTGAACTTTCTTTTCTTAGGCACTATATATTAAAATAAAAATTCAACAAGGGATAAGCTCCATTTAGATTACAAATATACATTACAAGTCTTATAAATGCCAACAAATATTTTAAGTGCTAGAATCCTTCAGGTGTTGCAAGATGCCTCATTAAATGGCGTGCATATGTCTAGTTCAATAACCACTGTTTGCAAATATACATTGGTTTATTCTGTAGAGCAAAGCTACTGCTGTCCAGTTAGTCGTCTTTGCTTTGAGGCCACAAAGAACCAGTATTATTCTTTCTTTAATCAAGATAGTTTCCATTTTAATTGTAAATGGTTTACCTTGCTGCTTTAATCTAGCTACTTTAATTTCAATATGTTGACTTTAGTCCTACATCTGCTCTAGTGGAATGGCATCGATAGCATGCACATAAATAATGGGATTGTTCATGCTTAATTATTGACCTATTTCCAAGTAGTTAGCATATGTACAAAAGAGACTTCAAATCTCAAATATAATTCAAGGAGAAAAATGTTTAAGCCTTAAACAGGAAAAGACAAAACACAAATAAACATCTATCTCCTTTATCCAGTTAAAGAGGGTGTCTACCCCCCCGAATTAGATATTTTGTGGACCCTTATCAAAGCTTAGCTGTCTATATAATGATGATTTTATTTATGGATTTTCTGTTCATTTCCATTGGTCTCAGTATCTGTCATTATATCTGTGTCACACTGTTTTGAACACTGGTTTTGTATACCATATTCACTTGGGTATAAGCTGATTTTTCCAACATTTTTAATGCAATTTTTGGAGTAAAATTAGGTGGTTTAACTGATATTTTGGTGGACTTATACTCAAGTATATGTGGTAGTGGGTGTAAATGTCAGGAAAATCAAGTCTTCTGGCTTTATCCATTTTTTGAGGCATTCTTTTCTAATTCTGGGCTTGTTTCCTTTCCATGTGAAGTTGGTAGTCAGTTTTCCAAATTCTTTGGAGACAGATGCTGACATTTGTATCAGGTTAACATTGAACTTGTACAGTGCTTTGAATAGCATTGACATCTTTTCTATGTTGACTATTCCAATTCACAAACATGGAATATTCTTTCATTTGTGGAGGGCACTTTTGGTTTCTTGTGGTAACGTTCTGTAGTGTTCTTCATACAAATATTTTGGTTAGGTATATCCCTAGATATTTTTGTTTGGGCTGGGCTATTCTGATGGGTGCTACCTTCTTGATTTCCTCTTCTTAGAACTCATCCAATGTATATTGTAATCCAACAGACTTTGGTTTGCCAACCTTGTATCTTGCCACTCTATCATATTTTCTGTCACTTCCAGCAGTCCTATTGTGAAGCTTTGGGTGCTTTCAATTTATAGTATCATATCATCTGAAAATAATGTTAATTTAGCCTCTTCTTCTCACAGAAGAATACATATAATGTTTTTCCATTGCCTTATGTTGATATTTAGGATGTCCAGGATAATGTTTAAGAAAAGTGGGGACAGGGGAATTCTTGTCAGGTCCCCTTTATCAGTGAGATATTTTCATCTTTTCTCCATTGATTATAATGTGGGCTGTTCCTTTTTCATATATAGCTTGAACTATATTGTGGAATTTCCTTTCCATTCCTTCTTGAGTATCTTAATTAAGAATTGGTGTTGGACATTGTCAAGTGATTTTTTTATGCACCTGTTAATATTACCATGCAAGTTTTGTCCTTTTTCTTGTCAATGTGATAGATAAGGTTGACGGACTTTCTGAAGTTGAATCATCCCTCTCTCCCTGGGATGAACTCCACTTTCTCATGTTATATTGTTTTATATACTTTTGTATTCTATTGACAAGTATTTTGTTAAAGATTTTTGCTTAGTTGTTCATTAGAGACATTAGTCGTAGGTCTCGATTCTTGTGGGATCCTTGCCCAATTTAAGTATCAGTGGTATACTAATGTCATGGAATGAGTTTGAGAATTTGCTAATTTTTTTATGCTTTGGAAGAGTTTGTACAGAATCGGTGTCAAATCTTCCCCAAAGGCTTGCTAGAATTTTCCTGTGAAGCCTTCTGGGCAAGTAGTTCTTTATTTGTTAGCTTTTTGTTTACTTATCTATTTCTTCTTTTGCTATGAGTCTGTCAAGGTTATTGACCACTGTCTGGCCTAATCTAAAGAAGGGTGTTTTTCCTTGTCTTCCAAGTTGCTGAATTAATTAGCGTGTAGACCTTCAGAGTACTGTGCAATTAGCCTTTTAATTTCACTAATATCCACTGTCTTGTCCTGTTTCAGCCCTAATTTTGACTATCGATATTTGCTTCTCCTTCCCTTGCTTATGTCTGCCAACAGTCTATCAACTCTGTTAATCCTTTCAAAGAACCATATTTTTACTACATTGATTTTTTGCACTGTTTTCTTACTCATTTATCTCTACCCTGATTTTTATTATTTCTTTTTTCTTGCTATTAGTGGAGTTATTCTGTTGACTCTGTTCTAATTGCTGGAGATTTTCTGATAGTGTATCAATCATAAGACTCTTTTCCTATTTCATTTGTACATTGATCGCTATCCAACATCTCCTGTTTTTGCTATGTTCCATAGGTTTTCATATGTTGTATCTCATTCTCATTGTTTTCTAAAAACTGCCTAATTTTCTTTCTAATTTGGGCCTGTACCCACTCATTTTGCAGAAGAATGTTATTCTGCCTCCAATTGTTTGCCCTTGGTTTATTGATCAGGCTTTTGTTGATTTTCAGTTTTATGGCATGATGGTCTAAGAGAGATATCTTAGTGACGTGTTTGAATTAATTTTAGTTTGACTTGCAATCAAGCCTGTGGTCTACTTTTGAGTGTTTCTGTTGTGCACTTGAAAAAATGTGAATATTTTTTGTGTTTTGATGGAAAGCTCTACAACGATCTATCAGGCTGAGTTGCCTAATTGTAGAGTTTAGATCTGTAGTCTGATTCTAAGGCTTCTTTCAGAGTTATCTTTCTTGGGCAGCAGTATATTAACGTTACCTACTATGAGTGTTGATGTATTTCTTGTACATCTTTCGAGGTATTTGATTGAAGTATTTCTCAGGTCTCTTATTGGGTGAGTATATATTTATTGTATTCACTTATTCTTGGTCTACTGATTCTTCGAGCATTATGTAATGCACATCATTATCTCTTCTTTTTTTCTTTTTTTTGGGGGGGCATCACTGCCCTCAGGTGGTGGGAGTAGGAGGCCCAGCCTTTGCTCCGTGGAGCTGGAATCGAACCTCCATCCCAGTGGGCCGCAGTCTCGCGCACAACCACTATGCCACCAGGGTTCACATTATCTCTTCCTATAGGTTGCATCTTAAGATCAATTTGTCAGAGACAAGGATTTGGACCCCTGCTTATTTAAAGTTGCCAACTTTTTATTTTGCCAACCTTTAATTCTCACCCTACTTTTGTCTACAAGCTTAAAAGGTACCTCTTGCAGACAACATATTGATTAGTTATGTTTTCTAAGATAGTCCAGTAGCCATTCTGGTTTAATAAATCAATTCAGACTGTTGGCATTCAGAGTTATTACATCCATCTGTAAACTTTTGAGTTAAGTGATTTTCTTCCTCCTTCCATGTAAGTGTCCTGTGTACATGTTGAGGCTTCATTTTTGCCTTCTTTTTACCATTGAGACAATATAACGTTGGGAGTTGTTTATGATGTGTAGGCTGCTGGGTAGAGTTGCAATATGTGTGGTCTCCTATTTGTGCTTGGTGAATGTTGGTCTTCTGACTACAGTGAGCCAACAAGAATATTTTACAAACCTGAGTCTTTAGACATATTCTTTGAGTATTTCCTTTCCAGGAAGACACCGACCCCTCCATCTATCTTGATATATAGTTTGGTGGGATAGAGAATTCTTGAATTGGCATCATTCTTTTTCAATTTTCAGAAGATGTTACTCTGCTCTCTCCTCATTTTCATCATAAGTCTGAGCATATTGTTATTGAGTGCCTCTATCTATAACTGCCTTTGCTTCTCTACCTGCTATTATGATTTGATTCTTTTCCTCAAAGTTGGGGAATTGAACTATTATGTGCCTTGTTGAATTCTTCCTGAGGTTTAGTCTAGGTGTCCTGTCTGCTTCCTGTGTGATTGACTCATTTTTGTTCATTAAGTTGGTGTTTTTTTAATTCGAGGAATTCCCTCACTACATTAACTGTTGACTTCTTGATTTTGTCTTGTTCTGGTGTCCCAATTATTCAAAAACTATTTCTTTTCATAACATCAGTCATTATTCCCAGTTTTCTTCAGCTTCTTTGATGATCTTGTTTGACTGTCTTTTGAACTCTGCCTGTTGACCTCAATGTCTCAAGTATGCTTCTTCTAGTCTCTTGGTGAACTCCGTTTTCTTATTTATTTGCTTCTGTTACCTTGATCCTTAACTCTTTTATATCCCTATGGTGTGTGGGCTTTATCTTTTCTACTGCTTCAACCACTTGATACACTGCTTCCCTTATATCCTATATAACTCCAAGCAGAATTCTGAAGATTTGTTTTTGTGGCAGGACAAGTCAGATACATCTAGGAACATCATTAGTTCAGGACTTCCTCTGACATTGTAATTAGTTTCTCTTGTTTTCTTGTTGAGTATGTTGAGGCAGAATGCTGTCTGCAAATTGTTTTGGATGAGCTTGGTGCCATTTTCCCAGGAGTCAAAGAGCTCTGAGCTTTCTCTCCATAAGCCTCATAAGAATTATTCTGGGCAATACCTGTGGTCAACTGTGTTGGGAGATGAACCTACTACTATATATCTAGGGGGGTTCACTCTCTCCTTAGCGAGTTGGGATTTCCTCTTGGGGGGGAACACGGTTAATGTCCTTCTCAGGCAACATGGGTAGGGTGGCTGTGGGCAGTGGGGGTAATGATGTGAAGACCAATTGGTCAAGGTGCCGAAGCTGCTTTATGGCTGATGGTGGTAGGAGTTCTCTGAGGGTGGGCTGAAGCTGGCGACTATAAGCAAGCTACTGGGCCTAGCTGGTGAAGGCTGAGAGTGTAGTTGTGGGTCGTCTGTGGTCTTGAAGGGGAGCCACAGGTTTGTGCTGAGGCGGAGTGAAGCAACAGTGGAGCTGAGGCTGATGGACTGGAGAGTTGTGAGGCCAGGGATAGCCAGGATGAGGGCCTTCCATGGCCTGGCTTGAGATTCATGAGGCTGAGCAGACCAGCACAAGAGCCATGGGGCCTAAGCTGATATATTGGGATATGGTGGGCCTTGGGGTAGCAAAAGGGGAAGATCTTCTGGTGAACAATAACCAAGTTCTGGACTCAGAGTCAAGCTATAGTCAAACTTTGCAGAACGATTTGATTGTGGTGTTAATGGCTGTTGAAGGATGTCATGTAAACTCCTGCAGATGTTTGTTTGTGGCTGTTGACTCCATGTGCTGATGACTGGCAGGCTCCGGCTGCAGTGGCATGACCCACAATAACTGAGGCTCTAGGTGTGGCACCTGAGCCATAAAGTAGTGACCTGGGGAATACCAGCAGAAGCAGATAAACCTGCCGGGTCCTGTTGTGGATTCTGTTCATGATTGGAATTGCCATGGGCAGATGGTGGACTTTGGCTACTAGAGCCATCGGCAGACAGTGTGGCAGCAGGATCCTCTGATGAGGGAGATGGGGTCCATTTGCAAAAGGAAGTGCCACAGTTAGACTGAGGACTGCCTCCTGCAGTCATGGGGAAGCTACATATGAACTTGATCTAGACTCACCTGGAATGTTTTTTTAATGTACAATTAGTCCTTTATATAAAGCTCTTTCTTGTACACACATGAGTGTCTATGATTTTTTTTCTCTAGTCAACCTGAACTAATGTAAATGATAATGGGAGTAGCAGTATCATGAAGGAAGGTAGAAGAATGTGGGGGAGAATGGGGAGTGTGTTGTTAGTCCAAGTAGACTAGAGAAAAAAATTCACAGACACGCATATAGATATAAGGGAAAGGTTTATGTACAAGAGGAATGACATTGATAAGGCATCTCAGTTCAGTCCAGTTCAAAGTCATAAGTCTGATATTAGCCCTTATGCCCAATACCAGTCTATAACATCTCTTTCCAACTCACAAAGCCACAGGTCAGTGGGTGCAGAATCCTGGTGCTGGCAGGGATCTCCTCATGGCTCCTCACTTCCAGGGCTCAAGGTCCATCAACATCATCCAGTGGTGGTAGAGGCAACTCCATGCTGGTAGGGTTCTTCAGAGGTCTGGTTCCATCAAGGTAAGACCATGTGGCTTCTTCTGGCTCCTCCAGCTTCTCAGATGCTGCCATCTTGTCTTGTCGGTAATTCATTGTCTCTGAGACTAATTCCCAACAACTGGATAGCTTCTCATGAGAGAACTATCGCGAGATTTCCCAGAAGTCTCAGGAGAAATCTATGCCCACATGGAGGCCTCATTGGCTACTCAATGGCTATCGCCAGATTAGCAGGCTAGACTCCACCCCTATATGTCAATCATGAAATTAACATAAGCACATGATCACCACAGGGATATATGTGCAACTGACTATAATGATCAATTTATAACTCATGCCCCACCCCAGGGAGGGGGATGGACAATTGAAACATGGGTAAAGGTAGACAGCAGATTATATAAGATATGAAAGTAATAATAATTTATAATTTATCAGGGGTTCATGAGAGTAGAAGTGTAAGGGAAGGGGGATAAAGAGGAACAGATACCAAGGGTTCAAGCAGAAAGAAAATGTTTTGAAAATGATGATGGCAACATATGTAAAAATGTGTTTGATACTAGTGTTATGAGTGATTAGTCCCTATTAAAAATATTTATTTTAAAAAATTGAACAATGTTTAAGCAATGATATAGGAAAGATAGATTACCAACAACAGCAAATTAAAAAATAGAGAGGCATTGAAAAAGGCAAGGCCCTCAGGATAGCTGGGACACTAGCTACAACAGTGGTCTCAAACTTTTTTATATAATTATCAGTAAATCATTCTTTTTGCTGCCCCTATATTTTACAAAGGATGATGTCTATCTCCAGGGACCGGTCTTTTGCAACCACGTATTCCACATACACGAGACAAAGTCTCATCATTCTTGCTTCTAAGGAGCATTTTGGTTGTACGTTTTCCACGATAGATTGACTTGTTTTTGGCATTCCGTGGAATTTTCAATACTCTTTGCCAGTATCATATTTCAAAGACATCCATTCTTCCTTAGTCACCTTATTCAAAACTGAATTTTCACATATGAATAAGGCCACTAAAAATACCATTGTTTGGGTCAAGGGCACATTAGTTCTCAAAGTAACATCTTTGCTTTTTAACTCTTTAAAGAGGACTATTACTACAGATTTATTTGATGTAAGGCATCCTTTGATCTCTCTACCACCAATTTCATGAGAATTGATTGGGTATACAAATAATACAAAATCCTTCACAAATTCAGTCTTTTCCAAATTTATCATGTTATTACTTACTGTTCCTGTTGTAAGGATTTTTGTTTTATTTACAATGATTTATATTCCATACTAAAGACTGCACTCATAAATCTTCATCAGAAAGTTCTTCATTTCCTCTGATTTTGACATTCCAGTCTTTTTAAAGCTTCTCTGATGATTTGCTCAGCATTTAGATTAAATGACTAGGGTGAGAGATAACACATCTTCTGGTTTTAAGCTATGCAGTATTCCTTTATTTTTTCACAACTCCCCTTGTTTCATCTAGAAGTTCCAAGTAAGCAAAGCAACAGGAAGTGTCTGGAATTTCCATTCCAGCCTTCTGAAGGCTATCCATTGTTTATTATAATTCATGTAGTTGAATGATTTTGCATAGTCAATAACACACAGCTGAGCATCTTTGCAGTGATGATGTTTTATAATTTGAGCATTCTGTTGGGTCAGTTTTCGTTGGAATGGGTAAAAATGTGGATATCTTCTTGTCAGTTGGCTAAGTAGCAGTCTTCTAAATTTCATGACATCGTTGTGTAACTGTTAGTGCTACTGTAATAACTAATCAATAACTTACTTGAATGACCAGAATGCACTCTTGGAGAACTTGGAAGATAAAAAAGGATGTTAGCTGCAGACTCAGAGGAACCAGTCATCCATAAGATCTAGGTCTTGAATGTAAGGAAAGCATAGCTTTTATAATTTGTCTGGAAGAGGATTACAAAAGTGGAATAATCAGGGATGTTGTTGTTAGTAAAGTATAAAGTACTTGGGCATAGGTATGCATTGTGTTTCTTTTTCATTGGTTAAAATTATCAGCATTTTTTTTTTACACTTCTTGCGTTTTAACAATGTGTTGAAACATTTCAATTGAAATTCCATTAATTCCTGAAGTCTTGTTTTGGGCTAATGATTTCATTCAAGTTTGAACTTCTTTGCTTAGTACCATTGTTTTTTTGTTTGTCTTCTTTTTTTCTTGAAATGGGTGAATTATAACTTGTTGAATTACAGCAACTTTTGATTCTGTCTTCTTTTTTGCTTCTTGCATTGTTCAATATTTTGCTTATAGAATCCTTCAATATTTCAATTTGAGACTTGAATTTATTCTTCAGTTTAAGATATGTTGAGCATGTTATTTTTTGGTTTTCTAATTCTAGAACTTTAGATATTACAGCATAAAATCTTACATTGACTCCTAAGCTGTAAATTGATATTTGCTCTTCAGCTCTTTTACTTCACACCCACCCTCATTTTATTTATCTACTCTCTGTTCAAGAATAAGTTTCAGCGCCTCTTGTGGAATTCAGTCTATCTTTTGTTTCCTTTTTAATGATTTTTTCTTTCTTCATAGTTGATGTTCTTGAAATCATTCAATGGTTAGTTCATCATGTCTAATTAAGACCTAATGAGTCAAATCTGTTCTAGAGATATTCTTGATATTTAAGTGGAATAGACTTACGTCATGAACTTTTTTTCATTTTCTTCAGCATTAATCTGAATTTACGTATTAGCATCAAATTGTTTATTCCAGTTAGCCCCTTGTTTAGTTATAGCTTGTGAATTTGAACTTTTACATTGCCCTCTTCACAAACATAGTCAATTTAATTTCTGTGTATTCCTTCTGGAGAAGTCCACATGCATGGTCACCATTTGTGTTGTTATAAAAAGGTATTTGCTATAAACAAGACATTAGTCCTGCACTTTTCTAGCATATCATCTCCAAATTAATTTCTATCATCCAGACTATATTATCCAGTTACTGTTTCTTCTCTGTTCCCAAAATTACATTCTGATCACTGATAATTATCACTGCAACTTGATTAAGTATTTCCTTAATTTCAGATTAAAGACCTTTCTTCAACTTCTGCTTTAGTAGTTGGTGCATGAGATTGAATAATAGTTGTGCTGAAATAATTTCTTTGTATACTGTGAAGTATTAACCTATTACAGACAGTACTATACTTCAAGACAAATCTTGAATAAGATCTTGATAAGGAATACAACCCATTCCTCTTGAACCTCTCATTCCTGCCATAGAAAACCTTGTTATTTTCTATTCACAATGACCAACTCCACTTTCTTTCACTTCACTAAGTAGCACTTAGTGTGTCAATTACACTATCTGGAGTCAACTTGTGAAGGGTGGAGGCTAATCTGTCAAATAGGTTACAGTTTGATGACTCATGTGGAGGCACCACAGAGATAATTAGCTCACTAGGGGCCAGATACACAGAGACTCTCTCTGCTTTGTTTTTCCTGGTGACAAGCCACATGGAGCTACACACTGAAGGAATCAGAGCCCTGGAGCTGGAGGAGCAATGTGGAAACCCATGTCAGTACTGAGATCCTTTCACTGTCATTGGATCCATAAGACTTTCCCCCCTCTGGGCTGCAATCTTCATGCATTCAGAGTCATTGCACGTGTTGCATGAGTCTGAAGAATTCATAGACTGGTAATGAACATGGACTAATATCAGACTTACAGACTTGAATTGGACTGGGCAGGCATGTTTTCTCAATACACAATTCCTCTTTTATAAGAAGCTCTTTCTTACACACATTTGGATTTTCTTCTCCCTGGATTTGTTTCTTTAGCCTATGTGGACTAACACTTTATGGTACCTAGAGTGGGGTACTAGAGAAACAAATTATAAACATGGAGAGTGGATTCATGTTTAACCTCTGTCTCATGGTCGTTTTTTCCTCTTTAGCTAGTCAGAGTTCAGAAGTGTCCATGTGTTTTATTGGGTTGTTTTCTGGAAAGAATATGGAAACCTAAAGTTTTTATTATTTTAGTTGATTTTTGTATTTGGCTAGTCCTCTTTGAAAAGGTGAACATAAATATGATTAATGTATAATTTGAGCTCAGGGGATTAAATTGCTGTTTGAATTTCTCAGAGATCATGCTGCTTAGCAAAAATGGCTGGCAGAGGTCAAAATGGATGACATAAATCCCAGGCCTGGTTTGATTCAGTTAGCTCCCGAAGGTCATACTTCATATCAACTTAATAATTTAAATAGGATTAAGATAGGCTAAATAAGGAGTGAACTTGAGTGTTTGAAGAATTGAATTTATGCTTACACTGTTTTCTTTTGACTTTTGTTATTGATATAATGATTGATTGAAATGATAATTGAGGAGTATGTAAATAGAGAGTGCAACCCTTGCCTTGAGCCTTTAAAATTTGATCTTTAAATGGATTTAGGACATGCATGAAAAGGGAGCACTGAAAAGATAGTCCCCACTGTGTCTGGTATGCTCAGGACTTTTGAAAGTGAAGAGACTTGCTTAGGGGACTGATAGATTGGAGTAAAAAGAGGATCTCTTTGGATTTTAAAATTTTGAACTAGTGGTTTTGTCAAAAGATGGAAAAACTCTGCAGTTATGAAGAAAATACCTCTTTAGGACTGAACACTAAAGGAAAGCTGTGAACAGGCTAACATGCTTGCTGGTAGACCACCTGGATCCACTTATTGAATGGAAGGGGGGAAATGCAGCAATGAAGAGGGGATGGGTCTGGCCACTGACACCAGTGAACCTCCTTTATAAGAGCGAGAGAAGAAGATGAGAGTCGGTTGACTGGTCTGAAGTTTATAGCCTAGCACAAAGGGGACTAGAGTTGTTGGGAGTTGGTGATGTGGTATGTGGTCAAGAGAAGAGGCAGCCAGTAGACACCTTGGTGAGGCACCCAGATTGAGTTGACCGGAACCCAACCAGATGAAAATAAGTTATTTGAGCCTGTGAAGTCGTGCATATTGCTGCTGACTTTATGGATGGTCTATCCTGATTTGATTTTACTGATAGATGTGGACTTCACAAGTTTCTCACTAGAAAGAATATTCTTTGCGTTAAAGTCTATCATTGTCCACTCAGAGTACTGGGTCAATATAAGTGGGCAGTATAGAAATTGGATAGCCAAAATTATAGGCGCATAAAGGCATGAAGTGGTTGGCTTACAGACTTTTATAGGTAGGGGAATATATTCATAGGATTATAGGATTATGGTATAGACTTAAGAATAGAATATTGTGGTGTTGTTCACTTGTAAAATATTATGTTTAAATGAGCCTTTGACACATAATGATTTGCATGCTTTTTAGTTTTATCTTATAAGGTACTGATATGAATTTTTTTATTGTTTTGTTAACATCTATGCACGGTTACAGAATTGTGTAAAAGTGTCCCATTGACAAGGGCTGGTCTGGGGTAGTAACAAAATCTGCTGTCAACTTGTAAAGGGGTGGAGTCAATCCTGTCAAACAAGTTGCAACCTGATGCCCTCATTTCAGGCGCGATGGAGAAACATAGCTCACTGGAGGCTAGATATAGACAGACACTCACTGCTTCATCTTTCCTATTGGAAAGCTACATGGTTAAGGAGGCAGAGCCCTGGAGCAAAAGGAATCGCGTGGATACCCATGCCAGCGCTGAGATGCTGCCACCACCATCGACTGCATCTATAAGATTTTCCACCCACTGGTCTGCAAGCTTGCTACATCCAAAGTCTTTGCAAGTGCTGCATGAGTTTGAGGGGGAATGTACAGACTTGTAATTTGGTATCAGATATATGGGCTAATAGTGAACTTATGGACTTGAACTGGATGGAGCAGCGATATTTTCTTCACATATAGTAGTTCTTTTATATCAAATGCTTTCTTATACACATGAGTCTCCCTGGATTTGTTTCTTTTGTCTATCTGGACTAACACACCTAGAATATCAATCATTATGCATTCCATTTAACTTTTGATAACTTCCAATCTTCCTAGATCTGTACTACATACATTTTAAGTTCAGATCTTTAATTGATGTGTGCATCTGTTTCTTCTCAATTTTAAGGGTTCTTCCATAAGCAAGTGAAAGTCCTGAAGGCTTTACTTCTCTGACTCTCAATCATCCAGGCTCGTATGGTCTACTCTACTTTGAAAAGGCAGCTCTTCCTCAGTCATATTTTGAGTGCCTTCTGACTTGAAGGGCTTATCTTCTGGCACTAATTTTGACAATGCTCTTCTCTCTTCAAGAGCTTTTCAGCATTTGACAATATTTCAATGCTGTCTATGGCAGTCATGTGCTTATGTTAATTTTAGGATTGAAATGTAGGGGTGGAGTCTAGTCTGTTAATCTAGAGATAGCCATTGAGTAGCCAATGAAGCCTCCATGTGGGCAAGGTTTCTCCTGAGACTTCTGGGAAATCTCGCGATATTTCTCTCATGGAGATGAGAAGCTATCTTCCTCAGTTGTTGGGAGTTAGTCTCAGAGATGATAAATCATGAACAAGACAAGATGGCACCATCTGAGGAGCCGGAGGGAAAGCCACCTGGCTTTTCCTTGATGGAACAGACCTCTGACGCTGGAGAGGCCACACGGACGAGACCCCTGCCACGATAAGTTGCTTCTGCCACCACTGATGCTGTTGATGGACCTTGAGACCTGAAAGTGAGGAGCCATGGGGAGACCCCTGTCAGTGCTGGGATTCTGTACCCACTGACCTGTGATTTCGTGAGTCAGAAGGAGACATTATAGTCTGGTATCGGGCATATGGGCTAATGTCAGACTTATGACTTTGAACTGGACTGGATTTGGATGCTTTCTCAGTGTTCCATTCCTTTTGTATATAAACCATTCCCTTATATCCATATGCATGTCTATGAAATTTGTTCCTCTAGTCTACCCGGACTAACACACTGTCCAAAAGGTTTTCATGGCTAAATGCCATGAAGTGGACAGCCTATTCCTTCTTCATAGTCAATTCTTAGTTTAGAAGTTCTGTGAATTCTGTTTAATTGGGTGACTCTGTTGTTGCTTGAAATGCCAACGACATAGCTCCAAGCATTAGAGCAACACACATGCCACCACAGGACAACACATTCATTGGAGAAGTGGTGGAGTACAATCCTAAGACTCATTGCCATCAACTGAATTCCTACTCCTAGCAACAATTGTAGACCTGCCCCCAAGGGTTTCTTTATCTGAGGAGAAAGCCTCATGATTTTCATGCAGAACATCAGGTGGTTTTTAACTGCTGGCATTGTATTTCACAATTTAATGCATAACCATAACACCACCAGGCTCCTGGACATTATAATACTAGATAATCCATAGTTCTCTACTGACTTTTATCACAGGGTTCCCAACTGACACTATCTATGATTTTAGGGACTTCTCTTAGCATATTGTTTTCTCTAAAGACAAAGAGAGTGGGATTTACTGAGGGTCACAGAGCACCTTATACCACTCTAATCAGGATTTTGTATGTCTTGCAATTCAATATTGTTTGAGATTCAGAACAATAGAAGACTTAGAAAATGTTGAGGAAAACATGTCAAAGGGCACTGGTCTACTAAAGTTATGGACCTGGAACTGTGCAACCGTTTATTAGATTGAAGAGTAAGATTGCTATTGAAGAAAGACCCTCTTTCAGAAAATTACTTGAACAATCTCTTTTCATTTATGATATAGTAAGTTAAATGACTAATCATAAGTACTATAATTCTTTAACTTCTTTATTCTTTTATCACTACAATTAATACTGACCAGTTTTTATTTTAACTTCAGTTTTAGCTCTGATCTTTAGGTCAAAGTAATTTTTCCCTAAAGCACTTGAATATAATGTGAACACATGAGAACTGAGCAAATTTTGAGCACACTTAAAGGGACTTTCTTATAACTGCTCTGGCTTAATTAACCTTATATACATATTCAATTTCTTTGAAAAAAATTTTAGGATATGATATCCACAGATGACCTTGGAATGAGATTTCTATCACTCATTTGGTGAAAATTATGAAAATAGTAACTATTTTGCTAATTTTGTGGCTAGATATCATGCTGGAAGTTTGAAAATTAAATATATTTTATTTCTATCACTCAAAATTGAAAAACCAACTTCAATTAATGAGTGAGTTTGACAAGTATTATCCAGTGCTTATTATGTGCCACTAACTAATCTAAGTCCTGGATACACATCACTGAACTAAACATTGATAAAAATATATGCATAAAGATGTATTTGGTACAGTTTTATTCATACGCGTGGATTTCTAAACTAATTGTCAAAGTTGAATATGCTATTTTCAAATTTATAATTTCTATAAATAACTTCTTCATTCCACATAGAATTCACTGCTTTATGTTTTGTTTTCTTTTAAAGAAGCTTACCTGTATTTGCTGGGTCTCTTTTCCTTGACCAACTCTACAGCTAGTCAGGCTTTTACGTGGACAAGTCTTCCTAGAAGCATCCATTCTCATCCTGATTCTCCACAGGTGATACCCATTCATAGACACTCACATGTGTATAAGAAAGAGCTTTATATACCACAGCAATTAGTTATTGAGACAACATTGTAGTCTAGTCCAGATCAAGAACATAAGTCTGATATTAGTCCATATGTCCAATACCAATCTATAAATTCCCTTTTCAGACTCAAAAATGCGTACAATGAAGCACAAGGCAGGAAGATCACAGGCCAGTGAGTGGGAAGTCTTGTGAATCCCGTGGTATTGTCAGCATCTCAGGGCTGGCAGGGGTCTCCACGTGACTCCTCCATCTCATGGCAGTAGTGTGGTTACATGTGTCTTGTCAGTTTCAATGTTTCCCAGGGAGTGAGCCTGTGTCCTGACTCCAGGGGGCTATTTATCTCATAGTACCTCCAAAAGAGGTCATCTAGCTAAGACCTGAATGACAGGCTTAACTCTAACCCTTCACTCAAAATCCTCTCAAATTGACAACAGATGATATAGCTATCATAGTATCTGTATGAATATTTTTCACCCAGTATACAACCCAAGTAAATTTTAATTAAGAGAGAGTAATACATTGGAAAACTGTGATTATATTTTGGTCTGATATTATCACATACATAAAAGTCAACTCTGTCTGAGAATTATGCCCTGAGTCTTCCTCAAGTTACTGAGTCCCAAATTGCTGAGTTATTAGAAAAAAATTAGAAGTATGATCTTATTTGCATCCCACTCTCTTTTTTCCCTATGATCTAAATAAACCCTTTATATATATGAATGATGTGTGCTAAAACTCTTTGGAACAATGTGTGCATGTACTCAGGTAGTGACCACTACAATCAGGATATACAAGAGGTCTTCACCTGGACATAGGCAGATTCTCATCATTTTTCTGTCACTACATGCCACATTCAACTATAAATTTAAGTTTTATAAAAATGGAATAATATGTTATATATTCGTTTTATATATATATATATGTGTGTGTATATGTATATATTTCAAAAATCCATGTAAAAAGGGAATGGAATGATGGAATTTTCCATAAACCTTTGAAACTCTTATGTTATCTAGAGAAGCAATTCCACGGTCTGAGCTCTGGTGGTGTAAGTGGTTGGGTGAGGAACTGTGGCCCGCGTGCTTGGCGGTTCAAATCCAGCGGCGGCTATCAGGAGCAGCGCTAAGTAGCTCCCACGACCACCATAGCGCAGTGATGCCCCCCTCCAAAAAGTAAAGCAATTCCAGTGATGCTCACCTATGTTTAAGGAAAAGCTTTTTTTATTAAGAAGCAATGAAGCATCATACCCCATCCCAACTCTTGTTCATAAGTTGAATGCTGCTCTATGAGACCCTCTTCAGACATCTGTCATTGCATGCCAGTGATGTGGAATGGTCACCAAGGAAGCAGAAATATCACGGAGTGGTGGGTACAGAGTACAAAATCTATAGAACCATTGTAGGATGCCTATAGTTCTCAGGGTGTGGCAACAGAGTTCCCGAATGTCGGAAGGTGAAGGATAGAGAAAAGAGAGAAAATCCCCCTAGTCCCTAACTTCAAGAGGCATCATCAAGCTGGGACCTACCTGACTGACAGGTTGCATTCCATCCCTACATTTTCATAAAAAAATTCAAATTAATATCAAATAATATAGCTACTTCACACCCTAGTTTTATGTTTGCATCATTAAATGATTAGGTGTTCTTTCACTATTATGACTTTTCCTTATTTATTCCTTATTACTTATCATGAGTTAGGTAAAGGTTACAGGGCATTCCATCAAGTGAATATTCAATGATTCCTACACATTTTGTTAGGTCTCTCTGATAGCAATCCCACTAACATCATTTTCCCCACTTCTTTCCTGGGTGTTCTATATCCATATATTTGAAAACTTATCTGAAAATTTTCTTTGGGTAAATGATACCCTTTTGATCTCAAAAGGTGGGTTATCCTTGGGTTTGCATACTTAATGAGTGTTGCTGCTCCCCTTAAAAATCTATTGTTTTTCTAAAAATTTAGATATAGGAGTGAGATAGTATTAGATCTGAAGGATGATGAAGTATCACGGGTTCTTCCAGTATCTTTCTGATTAGTACATTCTGTTTATGATTTTGAGGTTGTTTTTTAAAAAAATACTGTCACTCTATGTAGGATCTTTTAAAATGATTCCTTTCCTACCATTGATAGCTGGCCACCATCTAGTTCTTCTAGTCTCAGTGTCTTGGATACTGATGTTTATGTGGTCCATTAGTATGGGACTGATTGTTTCAACAAGTCTTAGGTTTTCATCACTCTTCTTCTCTCCTGACATATAGAGACCAATAGTTACACTTTAGATGGCTACTCATAACTTTAAAAACCCTACTCACTACTGAACAAAGTAGAAAATAAAGTCTTGTGGGTTGTTAAATAAATTGACCTTGGTTTTTCCTGAGACTACAATTTTCAGTGAGGCACTCACTACCTCAAGATGGTTAGTTGTGCCAGGTAAGGGTTGAACTGTTGACCCAGTGTCTCGGGTTCAGACCCACCAAATATTCCAAGGGAGAAAGAGAAGGCTATCTTCCCCTGTAAAGATTTTCTGCCTCAGAAACCCCATATAAGATCCAAATGGGTCCATTTCCTCTCAATAGATAGATAGATATGGGGTTCTACTTGTGTTTTTTTCAATTCCCCCCTTTTTTTACTTTTCTGAATTTAAACTATTTTCATACTTTTGGATTTTTATGCACTGCACATTGTAACATTCAAAGATTATTTTCAGAATAAAACCCACCCACGTAAAAATATCTGATGTCAAACCAAGTATATTTAGGAGCATCCTCTAACTGCCCTTTTGCAGTGATGTGAAATGACTTGGAATGATGCTTCTGTCCATAATCTCTGTGACTCACCCAAAATGAATGGATGAAATCGGGAAAATTAGAGGAAGAGCCCTAACTCAGAGATTGTTCAGTTTTGCCAATATTCTAGGGAGGAATGTGAGTCATCTCAGAAATAGGAGGAAAAACCCTATGATCATCCAGAGCCAGCAGCAAAGTGTTTGAGTGATTCCTGTCTGAAGTGGTAGGGGTAGAAGAGGTGCCATAGGCTGTAGCACTAATATCATGAGAGAGCAGAGGCAAACTCACCAGGAGCTTGTAAGGTTGTAATTGATACACATTTTGACAGTACTAGCCACATCAGGTTTTATGAGGTCTTGTTTATTCAGATATGTGTATGCAGATTGTCTCAGCAAACTAATATGCCTTACGGACCATTTAGTCAGATAAATCTTACAGCTATTGGTATATACCTATAATAACCAAAGTACTGTTAATAGGCTTAGAAGATTGCTTGAATGTTCTTACTCAGTAAAATAAGGCTTTGTTAAGAGTAAAGATTACAGGATAGACTTGGTTTTGATATAATCATAAAAAGTCATTTATCAATGGAAAATACAGTAATAGTTATTTTCTGTAGTAATACGATTTGTGTTTCCATTGTTCTCATATCTATGGACCAAGAGCAATCCAATCAGAGCCCCTGAAGTGGAGAAAACTATCAGAGAAGGCCAGATTTGCTGGAAGGTACCACGTATCCAACAACTAAACTCTTTGAAATGTTAAGACTATGTATTTGCTCAATTGAGGAAAACATAAATAGAGGCATGACTATTAAAACTTCCTTCATTCCATGTCTAATCCAAGGACTTCTGACTTAGGCTATTTCTTTTTCTTTATATAAATACTTTCCCAGTACTTGGATTTCTTGCAGTAATTGCAAGTGCTGGGTGTGGTGCTTTTAAGAGTTTTACTATATCCCACTGGTTAATCAAAAGCCCATATGACTGCCATCACATTTTGTTGACTCCAGAGCTCCAGGTTATTGCCATAGCTGTAAACACAACTAATTGACTTAAAGTATTATGTAGTCTCCAAGGCTTGAGAAAATTCTTGAGATATATTAGTGAGCAAATTTCCAATCCAATTGGTGCCTCATTACCACTGAATACTTCATTAAATTGCTCTGAGGTCCTATAAGGTGATTGGGCAATCTCATAATATCCTGCAAAAAATTCTAACATTTCAAGAACATTCTTTCTTACCTCTATATTTTATGGCAAAGTAGTATTTTGTCCACTCTGTGACTGGAGAGAAATCCTTTGCAACAGCGTCTATTGATCATTTATTAATATCTCAAGAATCTTCAAATAGCTTGATTGTTGTTTAGTTAAATTTATTTTGGGGATTTGTCCATTTCAACTGTTTTAACCATAGTCTGGCTTTTCTAGGTCCTGTAGTCATGCAGATGACTTGATACAAATCAGGGAGTCCAAATTAGAAAGGATCAACAAGGATTTCTATTGTGATGAAGAAATTTCTCAAGATGAAATGGGAGAAATTTTGGATTGTGTTTTTCATTCCTCAGGTACCGCAGTCCTTTTTTTTCCAGTATCTTCAAAATAACATACACTTTTATTTGCCACTCATAACTTCTCCTTTGTATTTTTGTGTGTCAATCTAATTTGTTTTTAAAACAATGTGTAAGCAAAATTAGCAGAGTGACACTTAAGAAAATATCTCTGGGGTGTTACCTGCCAGTAACACCAGGAGTTCTTCTTCAGAGACAGTAGCAATAGTTTCTCCCGAACAGTTTACCACCTCAAGAATGAGAGCAATGCACGTTTTCATAAAGCTCAGCAGGTGCCTTCCAATTGAAAAAGACACAGTGTGTGCACAACCATATAGCAATAGAGTTGTATGGTGGCAGAATTCAACGATATAGTTTCAACTCAAATGAAGTCCCTTCTTGGGTCCTAATCTTGAAGTTCTGATTGGTCAGAGAAGTCTATGACTGATTGGCAAGTTATTGGGTTTGATAATTGTTCCTTTGGACAACTGTCTGGACTCTTGATTATCATGGAGAGTAGACAGCTCAGGAGTGAGTCCTCCTCAGTGATCACTTCCCCTGGGAACTAGCAGCCAGCATTCTGTTTGCCCCTAACAGGGGAGAAAGCAGTTGGCAAACAAACTTAGGCTCAGTCCCATCCAGTCAATGCTAACTCATGGGTATCGTATAGGACACGCTAGAACTGTCCCTCTGCGTTTCTGACACTGAAGTTCTTTTAAGGAATAAAAAGTCCTGTCTTTCTGCTGAATGAACTTAGAAGTCATGTAAACTGAATTTAAATAACATTGTGACTGGTTTAAAACTAAATATATATGGGGGTACTAAAAAAACAAGGAACTGCACTTGTCTGGGCAGAACTTCCATAGTGTGCATTTTTTCCTGCTGGGTGAGGATTGAGCAACTAATTCTGAATTAGTCCACCCAGGGTATCACCTGGGAAGACTCTCTCTGGTCTCACTGAATTCTTTCATGAAAGCAGTTTTGGGGCTGAGCCCCAGTGGTGCAGTGGTTGAGCGCAGTACAGCAGCCCATGGGCTTGGCGGTTCAAATCCAGCAACAGCTCTCCAGGGCAAGACTGGGCCTCCCATTCCCAGAGGGCAGTGATGCCCCCCCCCCAAAAAAAGCAGTTTTGTTTGAATTTAGTTTTTCTTGATGTATGTGTGTGTGTGTGTGTGTGTGTGTGTGTGTGTGTGTGTGTGATGGCCAATTTAATAGAGCAGCGTTGCTGTGAATTTTTTTTCTTTTGGGGGGGAAGGCATCACTGCCCTCTGGTGGTTGTGGGAGCTATCCAGCCTTCTTCCTGGAGAGCCTTTTTTTTTTCTTATTTGTGAAAAATGCCACAGAAACCATTATGATGCTGAATATCGCTTACAAGGACAGCACCATGGGAAAATAAATGTAATATTGATTTTCTTGACTCAAAAAAAGTGAAATGTTGATTGATAGCAAGCCTTATTCTGGACATCTGTCAACTTCTCAAATGGATGAAAGTGTCTACTCAGTAATGCATTTGGAGTTCATCCCACCAGGTCAGAGTATTAATAAAACTTTCTATTTAGTGGTTCTAAAAAGATTGCATAACAGTGTGTGATGAAAAAAGGTCTGATTTGGGGCAGATGGGGGATTGAGTTTGCCCCCACCATACTACACCTGCTCACACAGTCATAGCAGTGCACCAGTTTTGGGCAAAAACAGCATGTTTTCTGGTCTAGTGTACCTTACTCACCTCTTCTTGTTTGGTGCAACTTCTTTTTGTTTCCGGGAATGAAGGGGATCATGAAAGGACAGCAATTTAATGACATAGAAGAGGTGAAGAAAAAAAGTGAGGGAGGTGCTGTTAACCAACCAAAACGATGAGTTTGAAAAATGTTTCCAAGAATGGAATCACATATTTGACAAATGTATTAAGTATAGTGGAAAATACCGTGAATGTGACAAATTTGTTTTATATAAGAAATAAATATATAGCTTTAGAAAATTTCCATTTAGGGGAGTGGCTCCTCATATATATAAATTTGTGGAGGACAAGTAAGTCTCAAGCAACTGTTATATCTTTAATTCTAGATTTGAAATTGCTGTTTCTCATCCATTTTGTTAATAAAGCTCAGTGTTGTTGAATGCAAATCTGCTGATAGCAACCCTGTAGGACAAAATAAAACATCCCTTTAGAGCTTCTAGAATTTATTCTTTATGGAAACACATACCATGTCTTTCTCCTGCCAAACTTTTGGTTACTGGTTCATGCCACCCAGGTCCTTATCTTGAGAATAATGACAATAATAGCAATTGTTTATTTTAAAGCTCTAATATTTCACACTTAAAGGAGAAATGGGGATCACATTTAGACGAAGATGCAATAGTGTTTTCAAAAAATAAAATATGCTACCCTAGATAACAGTAGATGAAAAATATGTCATCATATACACAAAAACTCTAACACACTAGTCTATTTTACAAAAGTGTTCTGGCTAAAATAGTTTTCAGGCACTTACCAAAAAGAATGGTAATATTTCAAATGTTCTCTTGAGAACAAGTTTGCATGGTCATTTGCAAACAATTTGCAATGACCCATAAGAAGGTTTGAAACTTATCAGGGATATTGCAAATTCACAGCGTTTCTGTGCTGTATAGAAAAAATCTTTCATCTGCCCACCACTAATTTAATATAATATACTTCTCTAGTCTGGAAAGCACTAGAGGTAATGACCTGAATTATACTTCTACAACACTACATCATAAAGAATAAGAAAATGCTGTAGGGGCTGTATACATAGGACACACTTCACCCATTGCTAAAATGGTACTTTCTTTGAACTGAAATATCAAAACTGATTTAAAACATCCAGACGGTGTATAGCACAATGCTTAAGATATGATATTAAAATGACACAGAGCCCTTGATTTTGAAAAAAATTACTGTTACAATTAACTTGAAAAAATGCTGCTGACAGCAACACAATTAGGTACCTGTTGGTGGAAATATTTGAAGAATATTTGAAGATTCATGTGGTATGAATCTAGGGAGGCTACAGGTATTTTTAGCTTTGTGAAACTTTTAGTTTTATTTTAAAACTGGATTTAGGGATTACAGGGCCTAATGTGGCTCTTGTGAATATAGATTCATAATGGGTATTTCTCCTGATAATATCTTGGATTAATAGAATCTAGCCTAACTCAGAGTGGGGAAATATGGAGATGAGCTTTTGTTCCCAGTTACCCTCCAGGGAACTCAAACTTTCTCAATATGGCTATGTGAAAGGGACTTCCAAAATCGTGGGGAAATTCCATTATTTTCTAATTTCATTTTTCATAAACCTTTGCTTGTTCCCTCATAATTTTCCACCATCAATCATTACCAAACTGCTAATTAAAATAATATTTGACATCCCTATGTAATAAATTCTATACTGAATATATTAACTTATACATTTGGCTGAGGGCCATAGGTGGCTTGCCTATATTTAGAATGGGTGCTCTCTGTTTGTCTTAGAATCCCAGGTGTTAATAGCATTCAGATGAAATCAGGAGAAAAGTTGCTATGCACATTGATGGGATGTAAAATGTTTCCTGATTTTCCTCTTGCATGCCAAACCCCTAACCCTAAAATTCACTCTTCAGTCATTTTTAAAAATTTCAATTTTATGTATGTCTAGCATTTGAAACTCTATAGATAATCATCAACTCAAATCATAAAGAAGGGGCTTTAACTTCCATAGACAAGAAAAATAAAATAAATTCATATATATATTCAAAGCCTCTAAAAGAAACACTATGCTTGTTGAAAATATTTTCCACATGAACGTTGATCACTTTTTTCTCTCTTTTTCTACTGAACTACATTCATACTTTCTCCCTAGGCAGCCTTCTCCTTTTATAATAACAGGTATTCAAGTTTTATCTGATTTGACAGCCTGCATATATAAAAAAGAACCAAACAGTGTGGGTTTTCGTCCTGTTTGACTTTTCACATTACAAAGAACTGCATTAATACTGCACTTCTAAATTAGAGTAAACCCATTGCTTCCTACAGCTGATGTTGCTGAAACAGTATTGCATGAATTTTGTAGATCAACTGATTTCAACATTATGAAAAAGTCAATTTAAATTTACATCCTATGTAAGCAGAAATGTATAGAAAAGCTAGACAAAAAGCTATTTATAGCAGACTATATGCAATGAAAACATGGAATGTCTGTATCAATTTGTGGTTTTGTTCCTATAAACACTGACTTTAGTGGTCTGCAGCTTCTAAATTTATCTCACCAATCAGCCATTCTCTGTAAAATGATGTATTGAAGGCACAATTTTGTACCAACTTACCTGGGCCAGGCTTCTGCGTTGTTCGGAGACTGCTCAGCCCTCACTCCGTGAGTCAGCGTACTGTAATCAACCCCAGGCTGGCATCTCTGGGGCACAGTCAAGTAGTAGTAGGGTGGAGTGCAAAGACCTTACTCAGGTCAGAGTCCTGTTACAATGGAAAGGTTTCCAAGTGAGCCTACCAGGTCATATAAGTAAATGTTTTGGGAGAGCTTGCTTACTTTTCCTGGGTCTGACTCATTTACCTGTCAGTTCCTTGGAATTGAGCTGACAACCTGTCACATTGTCTGATGATCCCAAATCATCACTGGCCTGTCATATGACATGTCAACCTCAGTCCATTCACCTGTCTTATTACACCTGACCTTAACTTCACTCACAGTCACTGGCCAGTGAGGATGAGGACACTGGATTGTTTCCTCTGAAGAGTCCACCTAACACAGCAAGTGTCCCTATTGTATAGATTTTTACCATTTGTAGACATAAATTTGATGCCACGAGACTCTTAGAAAGAGTATAATGTATACAGAAACTTGATGCCTGATAAGAATATGGATAGTCAGCAAAAATTAATTCTCTAATTTTGCTCTCCCACACACACCTACACCCACCAGTCCTCTGTGTGTGTGTATATATATGTGTATATATATATATATATATATCATGCTACTATGACATTTAAGGAATAGTGTTTTAAAAATTCTATTCACATTACCAAGATGTGTATAAATTGAAAAATTCATTGGGAAACTAAAATACATAAATCAAAAGGAATCCCAGAAGATAAATGATAAGATGACTGAATTAAGCAACATACTAAAAGACCTGAGAAATAGAATGGGCAAAATGGAAAATCGATGAGTCACATATAATCTGTGACAATAATCCATGGAGAGAAAGCATAAAGCACAAAAGTCAAAGAATCATATATATTAAGAAAAATGTGGGACACTGTCAAAAGAAACAAGTCATTTCCCACTGGGATTCCAGAGCAAGTAGAAGCAAAAGTATATATATATAGAGAGTAAATTGTATGAAGGGTCATGGAAGAAAATTCCCCCAGCAACAGAAAGATGGAGAAAATAATTACTAAAGATACTGAGGGAGCACAAAGTAAGTTAGATCACCCAAGAGAAAAAAGTCAGGACACACGACTGTCAAATTCTCCAATTACCAAGAAATGCAGAACATACTGAGGGTTGCTAGAGAAAAAAGAACAGTGGCCAACAACAAAAACAACAAAATTGATACAGATAAGCTTAGAGTTCTCAGGAGGAACGACACAGGGAAGAAAATAATGGAATCACATATACCAAATTTCAAAGAAAAAAATGATAACCAAGAACCCCATGTTAAGCATAATTATCCCTCAGATTTTAGGAAGATATAAAGGTACTTCCAGACAAAGACAAACTAGCAGAATTTATAAAAACAAGATCAGCTTTACAAGAATATGAATGATGTCTATTCACAGAGAATGCACAACAGAGGACAAGTCTGAGAGCATCACATATTTCAATCTCTATGAGGAAACACTACCAGAGAAGCCAGACTATATGAAGACAAACTGGCATCAGAATTGGAGGAAGGTTTATTAATAACTGATAATATGTAAATGACAAAAACTTGCTTGTGAAATGTGAGGAGGGCTTGAAGCATTTGATGGTGAGAATCAAGAATTTATCTTCAATATGAACGGCCACATAATGTAAACAAAACAAAATTCCTTACTGCTCTACCAACAGGTAGCATCATGATAATTGGAGAAAAGATTGAAAGATTTTGTCTTGTTTGGATCAATAATCAGTGCTCATGAAAGCAGCAGTCAAAAGACAAAAGGGCACTTTTCACTGGGTAAATCTGCTGCACAAGACATCAGCAGAGTGTTGACAAGTAGAGAAATATCTTTGTGGACTGAGTTGGGCCTGACACCAAGACTTCCTTTTCAGTTGCCTCATATGTATGTGAGAAGTTGATATTGAATAGAGACTGAAGAAGATTTGATGGGTTGTAATTGAGGTGCTATGAAAAATTTTGAAATTAAGATGAATATCCAAAAGGACAAAGAAATCTTAGATGAAGTACAACTAAAATTATCCTTAGTGGCAACGATAGTGAGGCATGGGAAATGTCAGGAAAGAAGTAGAGTCTGGAAGACATCATGCCAGGTAAATTCAAAGAGCAGCACAAAAAGGTGAAAATCCTCAAGGAAAATGATTGCAAGGTGGCTGCAAAAATGGTCTCAGCAACAGGGGAAATTGTGGGGATAGCTCAGGACCCGGAACTGTTTCCCTCTGTTGTGCATCATAGAGTCATCTTGTGCTGAAACCCACACAATGGCACCTAAGATGACAATGCATTGGCTATATAATTACAAAAGAATATCCTTTGAAAAATTATTAATTACATTTGAAGCTGAATTCAGTCTTTATTTTCACATCAAACCTCTGACATGTTGATAACATGTCATTGGACCATATGCCCAATGTTTTGTCTGGACAGCACTAAGCAGTACAATCTTCTTTGTGTCCCAAAATGTGTGATATCACACTTGAGTGCCACAGTATGATCTAATGGCCTGGAAAAGTAGATATTTGTCCTTTATCTTTAATTATGATCTATAGTTCAAAACATTTTTGTCAGGGGGTACTGAGTAATTTTTTTTGAAACAGGATGGTAGGTCAAATAAATTGGGAAGACTATATCTGATGATATCACAACAGGGAACAAAATATAAATTACTGAACATGAATTTAAAAATTACTAAAATATAGCTGAAGATCCTTCCACATTTACTACATAAGGCTAATTGTTTAAGTCTTTAATATGGGTTGTTTAATTTTTAATTATATTATGGAAACATCTAAAGCTACCAGGGAGTGAACACTATTTTACAAGCACGACCTTTACAGGTAAAACTATCATGAACATGCTTGCACTAAAAGAAAAGCAAAAAGTCTATGTGATGCTACTGGAATATTATGAAAGAATATGCCAAAAGTGCTGCTGAGGAAATTGAATAACTTCATCTTAGAAGAACCAGTAGGGATTAGTTAATTGTATAAACTAGGGTCCCATTCTTCCTTTTGCCTTGCCTTTTCATTGCCTAAATTACAAATATCTCGGTATATTCTGCAAGAGCCCAGGTGGTAAAGTGGGATATGTGTTGAACTGTTAATCACAAAGTCAGCAGGTCAAAATCTGCTCCTCGATGGGGAAATCTTCTTTAAATACTTACAGCCTCAGAAATCCACAGGGGCAGTTCTACTCTGCTCACTGCAGTCCTATAAGTTAGAATCCACTCACTGGCAGTTTGCTTTCTGTTTTTTTGTAGGTCGATGAATATCTTTTTCTATAGCTCATACAATCTTAATGTCCAATGCATGTGCTGTATTCATCTTTATATATTTCAGCATGCGTGGAGGATGTGAGGCATGCAATATTTGATCTAGTTAAATATTCTTAAATATGGCACCTATGCAAGTATATCTTAGTTACATAAGTCTTAAGCAGAAGAAGTAGGTAGACTCCTGTTAAGACCCATTTTTATGCCTAAAGAATTAGGAATTCATATATTTTTACATCTTTCCCTGAGATTATCAGCAACATTTAAAAATAACAACCACAGCAACTCCATACTTCCCATGGTCATATTTTGCAGAAAATTGATGATTCAACCTAGAGTTAGATTGCCAAAACATCAATATGCCCTAAAATTGGCTACTGCTCCAACTTAAACAATGAAGCAGATTAAAGCTGCTGAGTACAGCAATGGAAATATTAGGCCATTGGAATGTAAATGCAGACAAAGCCTGAGGTTGTTTGAGTCACACCAACATAATTACATTTAAGTAATGTAAAGAAATTTTCCCTCTTAGGAAAAGATCTATTTCTGCCCAGAAAAGCATTGTGTCCTCTGTCTAGAGCACGCTAATAAGACTTTTCCCTAACAAGTTCCCATTGACTCTAGACCAGTGTGTTTGTCTAAAACATGAAAGTTTTATAAGCTTACTGCTTTAAATTTAAGTCATACTAAATATTCTGATTCACTGCTTCCCCAGCTCAGCAACCAACTTCAACCAGGTTCATTTGGAATTCACCTTCTTTCTCTGGTCACACATATATTAGTCAGATATAGTCAGGAAGATAATAAGGATAAAAAATGTCTTTATTTACTTTTTAAACTGGACCAAATCAACTGTTCACTCCAAAGTAACCCGTTGTAAAATTATAAGAAAACATTGAATGAGAAATCTCTTTTAATGTGAAGACAAATCCCTTTTGTGAATCAGGCTGGTTTCATCACTTAAGTCAAACTAGCCAACAGGCCTATAAAATTTCAAGTAAAACAGACTATGTCTAAACAGATACTGAGAGTTCAAGAAAAGAAAACAGCCCTGTTTTAAAATGAAGCCCCCCCCCCCACAGAAAACCCTCCAAACAGTCAACTGTAAGTAACTGCTAATATAAATATGCTAACAGACATGTTAAAATATTCATATACAATTGCATCATCATGAAAAGAACCCTGGTGTCACTGAGGGTTAGGCAGGTCTTGAGCTGTGAACTGCAAGGTTCCCTGTGCAGACCTGCCCAGCATGCCACAGGGAGAAGCCAGTCCGATGTCATAAATTTCAGAAGATTAAGTTTCAGAAGTCTTTTTTAGGTTCTTGATGAATTACAATTGATTTGACAAGCAAATTTTGGTAATATCTATATAAAAACATATATTCTATCCAAATGACATCTACTTATATTGAATTCTCCATAGCGATAGGAGCTTCTGTATTCCAGTAGTTGTTTGCATTACTTAGGATGACAAAAAAGGGTAAATGATTTCAAAGCAAATATATATAAGGAATAGTTAAAAATGATAATATTATTTTTAAGTACATTTTTTAGTCAATGGAGAGAAATTCCATATTAATTATTATACTGATAAAAACATAATAATACTTTTAATATATTATAATTACTAGAATAAATATAATATATGATTATAATTGTTGTAATAGCTACCAATATATTATTTAAAATTTTATAATTATAATTAGTTAAAACATATACTAAAGCAATGTAAACTGAGTTACTGTCAGTCTTAGCATTAAAGAAATTAACATTAATCTAGGTTTCATTGTGTTCTAGTGTCAACATGAATAACGTTTTATGTTTACTATGTTGAGGTAGAAAAAGGAAACAATTGGCATATATCATATATTGTCGTATAATTCGAATTTATTTTTTAAAGTAATTTGTCAATTAGTTGGCATGTGCTCATTTTCATTGTTTTAGGGAGAACAGATATTTCAACGTCTAATATAATTTGTAGACATACATTTATTATTTAGTCTTACATATGACAAGACAATACAAAGACAAAAATATACTATATGTATATTCAAAATGGATTTAGAGCTTTCATTTTAAACTATAGGTTTCCATAAACATAGTGCTCATAATTTAACCTTTAATACATAAAAAACATCAGGAAGATAGAATATCTAAATTCTTGATCCTTTTAGACCTTAAGATTTAAGGAACCATATCTAATACAATTTTAATACAAATTGCATGCTAAAATATGGAACATATGTTGAAGGACTGACGTGTTTCTTTGGAAGCATCCCTTTATCTACCTAAAGAAGTACGTTCCTGGAGAAAAGTATGCTAGATACAGCCATTTTTCAAAATTGCACAAATCTATTTTACGAATCAAAGTCATCAATATGGCTGCTGCTTTCTTAAATATGTGAGTGTGCCATGTGCAGAAACAACTCAAATATTAGAGAATATGAAAATAAATAATTCAATAGATTTTTCTTAACTGTCTACTATGGGTAAAACAACTTGATTGATTCTGTGGGGCGTTCAAAGCTATGCCATTTGTTTTCTTTCCAGTCTTGTCTTTTATAATGTATTATCTTTGCAGGGGATGACAGAGAACAATAGTTTTTCCCACCCTTTGGAAGCTTATATTCAATGCAAAAAAGAAAAGTAAACAAGCACTACATATTTGGACGATGAGAGATAGAGAGACAAAGAAAAAGTGAGAGTGTGAGAATAAATATAGGTAAGAGTGTTAAATAGGGAAAATGTTCTAATGAGGTTTTTTTTTTTCCCCTTCCCTTTCAGGCTGAAACCATGTCATTGCCAATGCAAAATGGAAACCTGGCAATAAAAGCATCCATTTACATGAGAAATTACCCAAGTGCCCCCACACATACTGCTTTTCGTGCACAATACAACGTCGTTCCATTTTCAGTAGAACATATGCTAAATGTTTAAGCTCAAAAATGATTTAGACAAAATGGAAAAGATTTTTTAAACATTTATTTTACACTTTGCAGGATTCATTTAGATTGGCAGATGTTCCAAAACTCAAAGAAGTCACTTAACAAGCTAACTAAAAAGACACGCTTTGAGAAAGTAGGAGGATAGAGATAAATAAATTAAAAATAATATATATATATACACCATTAAGTACACAATGAAAATATAAATAAGGAATAAATAAATAAAACTCTAGAAGAAATCTAATAGTTAAAATACTATAGGACACTCAAATACTTTTAGGTACCTGCAGCAAATGATGTATTGATTTTGCTGTTAAACTGCACAGCTGTAACCAACACATTAGACATGGAAGATAAAAACAATGACTAAAAGCACCTTATTTCATCTGTCACACCTGAGGCTCTGCCTTCTTCAGACCTTTAGTGTATGAGCACAGAAAATCAATTAGGTAAAGAGCTAGACAAATGAAGGGAGAATAAAAAGGGCCTCATTCACAAAGTCTCAGAGATGTAAACAAGTCCAAAATATTTTGGCAAGCTGTATGATATCTCTAAATAAACCATAACAACTCTTTTTTGAATTACTAAAAGTCATCAATTATGTATCAGATTTCTCGAAGCCTATTTTGGAAGATCCTCACCCATTAAACAACATAAGATGATATTAAATTGCCTTTGGACACAAACAAGCCATATAAGACATACACTGCAGAATATTTTGTTTCAGCTTAAAGTTTAGTACATAAGCATATCTTAAATCATGAACCGAATATGTGTCAAAACTCCCATTATTTCTACAGCAGAGTCTCGAAATGAGCATACTCATAATTTCTATTACAGAGCATTATTACTTAAAATGTCTGATTTTTCTGTGCTTTTCACTATTCCAAATTTTCAATGTAGCCTAGGTGATTAATCTCATCAGTCACTTAAGTAGCCGATTCTTATCATAGCAATCAAATATCTCCTTTTATAACTAGACTCAGCACAGATCCTATGATCAACCTCAGGGGGTTTGCCAGCTCTAAGTAGTAAGATATTAATCTTTCTTAAAGACCTTCATTTTTTTTCTGACTAAGAAAATCATGCTGCTTCTTGAGGAGTATCTCATTGATTATAAGAGGAGGAGTATGGACACTGAGAATAACATTTTTGATCAGCTGTTGTACCTGTTTTATAACTCTATTTTTCATACATTCAAGTCCAGATTCAGGTCATCACCTCTTAATCTCATTTACTCATAAAGTGAAACTCCAAACCCCCTCATATTGTGTATATTCTGACTTAAAGCAATCTTTTAGGGTAGAGCCTCATCATCTCCTTTGGGATTTTTAGATCACAATCTTTATAGGGGCAGATGATGTGGATTTGAACCATTGATTTGTGGTTAGCAGCCAATGTTTAATCCACATACCACGAGGCCTCCTTACTCATGGTTGCGAATATAAAACCTCAGTCTTTTAATCCCTTCTTCATCCACTCCTACTCCTCCTAAAATATACTATTTCCTAAGTGAATGCACACTGCTTGATGAGTTCCAAATCCATCCTGGCCACTTAGTAACTTAAAAAAAGTTTCATGTCTTTCTAATTTTCCACATTAATCAGTCAGGTCCAAAATAAATTTCCCCATGAAAACCTGATTCTCCCACTTCTGATCACAATTTGTTCAATAAGCTTTTTATCTTGACTCAATTTTATAGAGGTTGAAACTGAATCTTAAGGAAGATAAAAAAGAATTATCAAGCTAAAGCTTTACACTTCCAAAGTCAGTTTATCTTGTGGCTCAGGAGAAAAGAAGGGGATGGATGCTTATAGCTCTTAGGAATCAAAGCAACAAGGTTTACTTACTTTACAAGTTTCCTAAAAAAAAGTGACCTGAATTTTTTTCCCAAAATAATTTTATTGGGAGCCCAAACAGATACCATATCATTTCATAGTTCAGTCACATCAAGCAGTGTCGTACAATTGCTGCCACAGTTTCCAACATTCTCTTTCTTCTTGAACTCTTGACAGCAATGGGCTTTTCCCATCCCTACGCCCAGGAGCCCTCGTTTTCCTTGTCTCCATAGATTTTCAATCCTGGTTCCACAGTGATTCAGGTGACTTTTATAGGAAGATCTTACATATGAAAATGCTACTTTCAACAAATACAACCACTGAATTCATTTTTTGGATTATATGGATGTGGTATAAGGGAAAAATGATTTTTTTAAATTTCAAAATAAGTATTATGAAATTTCTACTCTAAGAAATACTGTTGAAGAAGCTCTGAGAATTTTTGAATAAGACATTTAAATTTAAAATATTATGAGAGTTTTAGTGACCACCTAATTAACATGTAGTGGCATAACAAACTAGCTCATAATATTTGCATCATTCATGGAATATTTCATATACTTAACTTGGAACAAACAAGGGCAAATTTTTGTGCTTCTGTTGGCAATATGTTCTAGCCAACAATGTTCAAAGGTACATTTTGTGATTTATAGTCTATATCTAGGGTTGTAAATTTCTGTAATTTAATCATACACATTAAACACTATGATATTTTATTATAAGTAAGGTTATTTGTTCATATATGGGCATTTAGAACTTTAAGTTGGGATGCTCAGAAAAACTGTGAAGATTCCTTAAATATTGCACAGCAAAATAAACTCTTTATTTCTGTATAATTTCTTCTGGCAGTACCACTTACCACTGTATATTGTGGAATGCATATCTTGGCAGTTTCATTTAAGTACTCCTTCAAAGACAAGAAGTCCAGGTAGGTTTCAGATATTCCAGACTCCACTGCTAAATACATACTTAAATCTTCACCTATCTCCTGAACATGAACAATTCTGTTGAAACTGATATCCCTTGATAAAAGTGGGTAGCATGTGATTTTTAAAAGGCAATTTAAAATAGCTCTAGGGGACCCAGATGTTTAAAAGCCTAGCTTTTACCAGGACTTGGATGCAATGGCTAAATACATTAGAAGCAAAAGGTGACAGAATTGACTTCCAATACTAAATGACTTCAAATATTAATATTCACAATCTGCTTAATGCCTGAAACTTCCTTCACTAACATCAGCACTTTTCTGTAGATTACTGTTGTGAATTAAGGCTCTAAATGAGTATTTTTGAAATGGAAGTCTGTTCTTAGGTAAGGTAACACATTGAGTTATTAGTCAATTTTAGTAATGTGTTCCTGGAATAAACTTCTCCTATAATAAAGAAGGAAAAAGAATGCCCCAAATATACAAGCATGGACAATGGTTCCAGACAAAGAGGACTGAGTATTTCACTCTAACAGCATGCAGAAGAATACCTTTGAGGTAGCAGAGATAAAGGTGGGGCCATGCCAAGATAACTTTTCTTTATGTCTAATGAGACTTTATAAGAAAACAAAACAAGATTTTCAATTATGAATACAAAGTTCATTGGTTCAAATCTCATTCTCAATATTTCCTGTGCCTCCGTTTTTTGCTCTGTAAATCAGGGATAGTAATGGACAGTATATCCTAGGGCTATATCATCATTACAAATCCATCAAAGTAATGCATGTCAAACATATAGAATTTTACCTATGGCTTTGCCTTTAAAAAAAACATACAAAAGGTGACCAATACTGCTGCTATGTGTCTCAGTATTTTAGGAAAAAAAGCATTATCACTTCTGTGAGCTATTAGTATTCCTAAAGTCTTCAGAAGAAAGATCCTTGGAATAAAAAATAAAATTACTTGATGTGTAATCATTTGTTGTTTATTGTTTTGTTTTTATGATTTTTTTTTACTTTGACCTAGTGAAATATCTGAAGCTTTTCTGTATGATATTAGACATTGAATTTCAAGCTAATTGTAAGCAGCTGTACTCAATTTTCATACCTTAAAGATGAGCATTTTAAAAATGATATTACAAGCTATTTTTCACACTGCTCCTAGGGAAAATCTTAAGGTACTTCTCCTTGCCAGGAAATAGGAGCTCTTGTTCCTGTTCCAATAAAGTGAGCATACACAAGAGTCTCTGAGAGACTGATAATCTTCCACACAATTTCATTCGTCAGCTCCCTGTAGTCCATGAGCTTGTCTTTGAGGAGACTTCACCTGCATGAGTATTTCAGGATTAGGTTTTTCTATGTAATTTCACTCTCTAATAACAGGATTCTGTGGGCACTCTCTCAATTATGTCTACTACCTAAGGTCAGGACACAGCAGTAAATGTAGAGATTTATGCACTTAATTCCTATGGATCAAGATGAAAATGCTTACTTCCAGTCTATTTTTATTTTTTAAACTTGTGTGCAGCTGATATGTCCTCCAATTTGCAGACCGGCATGATGATGTATTTTTTTCTTTCTTTTTCTTTGCTTCCCTCCTTTTTTTTCCTTCCATCATTCCTTTCCTTCCTCTGATAGAAAGTAGGTATCAGTTCTTCCAGTATATTTTCCTTCTCTATTGAGAAACAGTCCTTTCATTTATAAATTCCAAATTTTCTCTTTTTTATATAATGTATTAACCCAAAGGAGAAACACACAGAAGCAAATCTATGCACAAAATAAATTCTCAAGTAATAATAATAAAATTAGTTGAACACATTGGCTTCTCTTTTATTTCACCAATTACTATCAACTTCAAAGATTTCAATATACACCTAGGAACACAATCTCCCATTTATTTGACCTATACTGCTCTGATTATTCTCATCACGATTCAACTAGAAGCTCTATTTTTCTTTGTTTTTAATCTCCTTTCTAGTACTTTTCTCGTGCACTCATAAGAGTGGAAAATGATCTTAATTCACACTAAGATCTTTATCATTCTTTTTTCTTTCCATTTGATCACATCCCACCTAAAATAGGAAAATCTTTCAGAATGAAATGGAATTATAAATTTAGGCTAAGGAAGAATTAAGTTGTATTACATTAACTAAGTATATAACTGATCTGCAATTCATTTTGCTCATACAGAAAAAGGCATTAATGATGTATAGTTATCAATGTTGTCATACACATGTAAGATAATATCCATAAAACAAAAATTTGTGAGCTTAGTGTGCAATAATTCTTCATAGAATATAATCAACATTATCATTAGTTACAGCAGTAAATTCAAAGTATTTTCATCATGATATATTTTAATTAATAATTGGGTATACACTAGTATGTTGTTATGATATGTTCCTTAATGCATATTTCAAGAGGACTCACACTTTTTCAGCATTTGAGTTACTTATTAAATGGTCAAATCAAAATGATCTATCAACTACAAAAATGATAAGCATATTTACTTATCTATTATTACATTTATCCATAAGTGCATTGAGTTATTTATATGTACAATGTATGTTTATGTACCTTGCATAACCACAGGAGCCCATATTGCACAACACAACACAACATAATTAACTATGTACGTTTTTCTCATGACCTGAGTTTACTCTGATGAATTCCTCTGACTGGAATGAGTCAGGAATGCACAGTCAGGACAGTAGCTGCTGACAGCCAGCCTCAAGCACACTTCCAAATGTGTGATCATCAGTCATGGTGGAACGGTACTTGCACTTCATGATCTTTATGTAAGAAAAGGTTGACTCACATGATAAGCAGTGCTGAATAATGCAGTAAAGGATGTAGCATATTTTCTCATGTCTGTGTACTTTCCCATTGGGAGTAAGTTCCAGAACTGTTCAAGTGCTCTGGACTTCAGCTGAATGTCAGCTTGTAGTATCAAAATCTCCCTTCTATATGAAAGTGATAAATTTTTGTCATCTTATTTGGGTGTGCTCCCCCACTTATTTTAATACCTTTTCTTACATTTAAGAGAAAAAAGCAATGTCTAAAAATTGGCAATAACTTAAATTTGTTGCACTTAGCGCAGTTGTTTGCACATAAGTTTGACACCAAAGATTACATCTGATTGACTTCGCTATATATAAATTAAGAGAAGGGATTGATGATAGGTTTATGTGTACTCTTTTTAATGCCATGCAATCCACTCACACTACACTTGCGATCAATGTGTTGAGCCACTCTGGTATATTTTTTGAGGCATGCAGCAAGAATTCAATATAGTATATATTTTTTTCATGAGGGAAAAACATAAATATAATATATTACTATAACAAAGTCTAAATTTGGAGGGCGGCAAGGGTTTTAAATGATAGATTAAATGTCACCCCCAAATATATTGTGGAATCTTAACTCTTACATGGAAAGTAGCTATTATTGCTAATTGAGTTGGAGCTGCTGAGTGGAAGCTGATTCATGGTAACTACATACGTTCTGAGTCAAATTGCTCCAGAGTTTTCAAGGCTGTGATTGCAGTTTATCAGTTCTGTCTTTCAAGGTGAGTCTGAGTGAGTCTGAGTATGTCGTCAATCTGAATGAGTTTGAACCATTAACAGTTAAACAGGTGTTTAACAGGTTGTGACCCTCAGTGACGAACAGCCTAAATAAAATGAGAAAAGGCCTCAATAAGACAGAATGATAAAATGGCCACAATAATAGACTTATTTGTACCATTAATCATGATAATAAGTGACAGAGAATTAGGAAAATTTACTTTTGTTATACACCAGATTTCTAAGAGTCTGCCCATTTACAGGCAATTAGCAAAATTCATCATTAAGATTGAAGGACAGCTTATTAACAACCTGCAATGTGAGGAAGACTGGAAGTACTTGCTGATGAAGTGCAAGGATTGCAGTGTTCCATATGGTTTACAACACAATGTAAAGAAAACAAAAATCTCCATGCTAGACCAGTAAGTAAAATCTTGATAAAAAGAAAAGTTTAAAGTGGTCAATAATTTTATCTTACCTGGATCCATATTCAATGCTCATGGAAGCAGCAGCAAAGAATTTGAAGACCCATTGCTTTGCGTAAATCTGGTGCACAAAACTTGCTGCATACATGTTGAAAATAAATTATGTTTTTTGAAGACTAAGATACTGAGGTACGACTGACACAAGTCATGATTATTTCAATTATTTCATATGCATATGAAAGTTGGACACTGAATAAGGAAAACATCAAAAGAACCTTGTGCTTGAGTTGGCATACAAGTCAAGAATATCAAAGGCACCATGGACTGCCAAAAGAACAAATTGGTCTTGAAAGAAGGGAGACAGAATATTGCTAAGAGGGAAGAATGGTGATATCTTTTCTCATGTACTTTGGACATGTTGTCAGGAAAGACCAGCCTCCGGAGAAGAACTTCCTATGTTTGGTAAAGTATAGGAGAAGTAATAAAGAGGCTGGCCCTAAACAGGATGGATTGCTCCAGTGGCTAAAACAATGGGTTCAAACATGAGAAGAATATTGAAGAGTCCGGATTGAAGAGTTCTGTGTACACAGAGCCCCTATGAGTTAGAAGCAACTCAAGCATAACATCAAAGCATGTCTGTGAATGTATTGCAATGTAATATATTAATTGAATGATGCCTTGAATATTTGCAATATGATCTAATGTTAACCCCTTACAATCTAGTGTTGTCATTGCAAGGTGCCTTGCCTTCAAGTCATCTCAGACTCACAGTGACCCTCTGTATAACAGAAGAAAGCACGGTGAGGACAGCCATCCTCACAATTGTCCTGATGCTTTGCACCCATTATTTCAGACACTGCATCAGTCCAACACACTAAAAGCTTTATCTTCTTCACTGCCCCTCCATTTGACGAAGACAATAACCAGCCATTGGCCTCCCTTGATAACATCTCTTAAGTAAGTGAAACCCAGTCTAGCCGTTCTTGCTTCTAAGTAACATACTATTCTTCACCAGCACCTTACTCAATATCCAACTTTCACAAACATATGAAGCCAAAGAAAACATCATGACTTATGTGGCCACACCTTAGTCCTCAAAGCCCAATATTTGCGTATCAACTTTTCAATGGTCGTGTGCAGCAGATTTAACCACTGTAATCTGTCCTTCGATCTCCTGACTGCTGCTTTATGAGGATGGATTGTGAATCCAAGCAACTCTAAATCTTTGACCACTCCAATCTTTCCCGCATTGATCACTTTGCTACTCATTAGTCCAGTGGTGAGCATTGTTGTCTTCTTTACAATGAGTTGTAACCCATGCTACTTTAGCAGTTGTTTTCCACTTTTACATACTTTTGTTTTCTTCTACTTGAAATATGCTTAATTTGCTTTATTGATTACATTGAATTTGATTTTGACTCCATATATTTCCCATCAGTTATTTACAGGTATGCTACATAAATTTTAAAAGTGCAAGTTATGATAGATTGCTGTGCTCCCCCCAAATGTTTCAGCTTAAATGGGCCTTTATTCACAGTATTATGCAACTATCTTTTATGTTGAGATCTTTTATAATTATCTTATATACTATAAGTTCTCATCTCTGTAATGATAATGAGACAGGCATAGAGAAATTATATTAATGAAACACAACACAAAGTAAAGGATTAGGTTGAATGTTGAGTGTTTTTTCTTTTTTTCGAGATATAAGAGAAACTTCAACCAGTTAGCAGAGGTGAGGCAGACTTACTACGACCAAGGATGAGGCGGGAGTGCACCATTTTCTCTGAACCTATGGTCCTTGCTCAGTAACCTCTTAGATTTAGGGAAGACCAAGGTGAACGCACATGGTGAAAGCCAAGGGCTGCCATGTGAGCATGTGCAGAAAGAACACTCTGGTTTTCTGTCTGAGCTGTGAGCCACCTTAGAGAGAATCTCCTCCCTATGACTACCGATAGCTTGTTTTGCTCTCAAGGACTAAATCGAATTCCTGTTTGGTAGTACTATTCATTGGTTGGTGTTTCTTTTACTAGTAACACTAGGGAAATAAAATGGTAACTTTTTTTCCATGTCTTTCCTTTATGGATACCTTGTAAATTGTCATGGTCAAATGACTTTGATTTGTTTCTTTTAAATTGTTCAGTTTCTATTTTGTAATACAGAATATGACATTGTCTTGGTAAATATTTATGCTGTCCAGCAAAAAGGTGTGTCATTTTTTGTGTGTAGTGTATTCTATTAGTTCAGATTGATTAGTAGTTTGCATTTTGTCTCTTTATCTATTACATATTAAAAATAATTTAAATATTTCTAAATCTTCCTACAGTTCTATCAATTATGGCTTCATTCCTTATTTGCATGGCTCCACCCCATCATTTGCAAGGAGATACACAAACATAGATAGAAAAGTCATATTAAGAAATTTTACTCCACTACAGAAGAAAAACCAACCAAAAAAGATAATTCACTGCTTATAAATGCCCCAATTAAAGAGAGCAATGATCATATTATATAAAAAACAATCTGAAAATTTGTAATTAAGAGGGTTTAGTGTTTTTGGAGGGTTGGCCAGTTTTAATTGACAAAGCCATCTTGAAGCAGAAACAGAATATTTCCAGAATCATCAGGGAATGTAGGTTACCAGGAGAGAAGCATTCCGAAACCCCTGCCTAAGTGATGGAGGCAGCACAGAACATGACATACCAAGGCCAGGTGGCTGGGAAAGAGCAGCATGGCGTCAGGACTAAGTTTACAGGCAAGGCAGTGGGTGCCCAGGGGGGCAGAAGCAACGGGAGCCGCCTGGGAGCAGATGGCTGAGAAGGTAAAAGACCAGAGAGAGAGGCTTGACTGCTGACTGAGGAGAGGTATATCGTTGAACCAATTGCTATCTTCTTATCTTCTTAATCTTTTGTGATCATGCCTTATGGTAACTGTTAACTTCCCATGATTATAAGAGCATAGTCTCTGAGATTTATTATGACCAAGTCCATGAAGTATTAAACTCAGCACGAACAGTTTGTATTAGAATAAAAAAAGTGGAGGATGGAGGCTGACCTCTGCCTGATATAATTGACCATGGGTGGAGGAGAGGCAAATTATTCTCTCTCTCTCTCTCTCTCTCTCTCTCTCTCTCTCTCTCTCTCTCTCTCTCAGAGAAGGTCAGGACTGTGGGTATTGTTGCTGTTGTTATTGCCATGTGTTTTCTACTAGGTTTCAATTCAAAGCAACCTTATGCAGAACAGAAGGACACACTGCCTGTCCATGTGTCATCTTTATGCTGGAGACATTGTTGCAGTCCCTGGGTTAATCAATGTCCATGGGTGTTTCCTTCTCTTTTGCTGGGCTTACACGTTAGCAAGCATAGTATCTTTTCCCAGGTCTTGGTCATTTCTGAAAACAGGTGCAAAGTGCATGAAGCGCAGTCTCATCGTTCTCACTTCTAAGGAGTGTTCTGGTTGCACTCTTGGCAAATAGGTTACCAGATGTATTGTTCTCCTGGAAGCCCATGGTGCTTTCTATATTATTCCCTAAGGTCATAATTCAATGCATCCATTTATCTTCAGTTTTTCTGATTTATTGTACAGCTTTCACATGTATCCTTCTTTTAAAATGCTACATGAACAATTGTTAAGCAATTCTGCCTATTAACAAAATTTTCATTCACAGTACACTAACTCTATAAGATTCCCCCTTCCCCATCATTTTTTTTTGACTTGTAGAAATGGCAATTTAAGTTCAGAGATGGAAAATTACTAGGAGAAACTTACTGGGATTAAAAAAAGTCAATAATGGGAGCGTGGTTAATTTGACTGTTTAATATGTAATGGCTAGTGATCAAAATAAGTTTAAAATGTTTCAGATAGAGTCATTTTCTTTTAGACCAAGTTTTTTCTGGACCAAAATTGATCAATTTTTTTTCTTTCAAACATGGTGGAATGAGTTCTTTCTCATTTTTGTGGAGATAGTCAGGTGACTCCACTATTCTTAACTGAAAGATGCAGATAAATGTTGTATGATGGTAATGAAAATGAGACCAAAAGCACAGCAGAATCAGAGCCTGGTTGACTGCACTGTGTTCTGTTTTCAAATGTTCTCAGATAAATCAAGTATCACTTTGTTTTATTTCAGTAAGTGCCTGTAGAGCTTACATGGAGAAATAGTTTGTGCCAGAAATAGTTTATGTTCAAGAAGCATACAGTACGTTAAAAGATTAAGGATTAATGAAGTCTGGCTGAGCATGATATCTAATTATGAATTTGATATTTAAAAACTGCACTGAAATTTACATATTGCATAATGTGTGTTTGCTCTCTTTCAGGAGTAAAATATATCACCTTATAAATTGACAATTTTCAAAGATCTTCATTATAAGTGCTCACCAATTCTATCAAGGATAGAATATGATGTATGACTAATTACACTAATATAGTAAGGAAATTCATTGATATAACAGTTTTAGTCAATTAACAACCTCTGCTATTACCAGTGAAGTGTCTTCATGACATAGTGGATCAAGCTGCTAACCACAAAGTCAGAGATCTGAACCCACCACCTCCTCTGAGGAAGAAATATATCTGTCTGTTTCCATAAAGATCAAAGTCTCAGAAACCCAAAAGAAGAATTCCATTCACTCCTAAATGATTTCTGTCAGTCAGAATTGACTAGACAACATGGAGTTGAGTTACTATTAAAACTAATTATCAAATTGTAAATGGGATAATTGTTCTGATATGGTATTTTCCCCAGTACTATTACTTTGGCATGCTCATAATAGTTACACTGGGCTATTTAATGGAAAGACAAACAATAGAGTTATTTAGTAAATCTATAATATGGGGCTTCTAATCTCTCTTTCCCTACCCCCCCCCACACACACACACAGCCAAAACAAACACTTTTTGTTATTTTGCTTCAAATGCGTTACTTAAGATTCAAATCAAATCCCAAAATGTAAGATAAGGTAGGGGTCAATTTCGATTGCAACTAATGCTTTAAAATTGAACCAACAAGACTGACTAAGAATTTACTCCTAATTATTTTTGGTCACTCCTCATTACTTTTTTGGCATCACTGCCCTCTGGTGGTGGGAGTAGGAAGCCCAGCCTTTGCTTCTGTGGAGTCGCTGCTGGAATTGAACCTCCATCCCAGTGGGACACAACACTCCTCATTATTCAAAAATCTTTTTAAAATCTATTAATCTTTTTGTCTACTTGTAAGTTCAGGAATCTGATGATAATTGATTTTTTGATATTTCAGGATCTTTGATGCCTTAGACATCATTCTAAGGATAAATTCTCACTTCTTCACTAGGGATATGAAATTACAGAGAGTACATCAGACATTGGTCATAGTATCTACTGAGATAAAGTCCAGATTTATCTTTGGAGTCCATCTATGCCATTTTTAGAGTTTTATTGTTAGGTACTACCTAGTTTGTTTTGATTGATAGTAATCCTGTGTAAAACAGAGAAATTTTGCCGGTTCCTACATTAGACTCAAAATTAGTTTATAGGTTTGAACCCATTGTTACAGGCACTGTGTCAATCCATTTCTGTTTCCGTGATGTTCTACCAAATATTTTGTCCTTCAGAGACTGCATCCTCCTGATACATGTCTAGGAAACAGCATTTCACCACCATTCCTGCTACAGAGCATGCAAATGTAGTTCTTCCAGCACAGATTTAAATACTCTTTCTGAAAATTTATTTTTAGAATTTTCAGAACTTGAAGCTTTTATATGCATCTTTACACAGGACTTATTGTTATACATGCCTAGTAGGAGAAACAAAAGAGACATTCTTCCCTGAATATGGAAATTTCTACTGGCATTAAATTGATATTGGAGACATTCGTTTGGTGTGGTTTTGTTCAGGATAGAACATGCAACTTTTGATCTCAAGCTATGTACTTTTTTTTAGCAGCTGGCTAAATCCTTATTAAATTTTCATATTAGAGGTCAATTGAACTACTAAATCAATTACATTATCAATCTTTGCATAATTTAATGTTCACACTGTTTTTGGCAAGTGTCCAGTATGATAATTAAGGTTTTTGTTTCAACTTGGATGGGTAAGAATTCTCCTTGGTTTGATGGTAATTAATCTTCTATGCAATTAAGTCTTGCTGAAAGTGAGGAAGACTTGAAGCACTTGCTGATGAAGATCAAGGACTGAAGCCTTGATTGTCCATTACCCTCAATGTGCAAAAGACCAAAATCCTCAGAACTGTACCAATAGGTAACATCATAAGTGGAGAAAAGTGAAGTTGACGAGGATTTCTTCTTACTTGAATACACATTTACTGCTCATAGAAACAGTAGTCAAACAATGGTTTGTGCTAAGAACTATAAGAGACCCCAATAGAATGAAGTTTTTTGAAGATATGGTAGTCAAGAGATCAAACAGCATAACACACTGGGTATATCTGATTCAGAACACCTCTTTAAAGTATTGAGGTGGAAAGGTTTGAAGGTGCACCTCACACAAGGCATGCCATATCGATCACCTCATATGCATGTAAAAGTTGGAATTTGAATAAAGGAAACCATCTTATGGTTCACTATTCCAGGAATCATATATACACGCAGACTGATGTCATATTACATTCAAATGAAAATGCCAATGTCCATCTTGATGTGTAACACTGTGCTAGAATAATACCCAGGTGTATGTCAGAAGTTCTACAAATATAAATATTATTCAAATTTATGCACAATATTCTAAGCTATTTTAAGAGACTGAAGAATTCTACCTATTTCTTTAGGAATTGATCAAATATGCAATCAAGTTGGATGAAGGAGAAGAGACTCATAGTGACCTGTAGGACAGAGAAGAGACCACTGCCATTGTGGTTTCCTAATGCTATGCATCTGTACAGAGGTAGAAAGCCTTCCTTTCCCCAATTGAGCACAAAGTAATTTTGAGCTTCTGACCATGCAAATTAGCAGTCCACCAACTAGGCCTTTAAGCCTCAGAACTGACTCAATGACAATGATATTTAAAGTTAAAGAGATGATAGAAAAGCTCAATATTTTCAGTCAAAACAAAGCTAAGTGTTGACTGTGGAACAAACCAGAGATTGCTCACAGGAAAGTTCAGATTGAAGTTGAAAAGAATTAAAACAGGTCCACACATACAAAGTCCACCTTGAGTACATCCCACCAGAATTTTTAGTACATCTCAAGAAATTGTTTGAGGTATTGAATACTGAAGACCAAAGATCTGATGTATTATGTAATGACATCAAAAACTATATATAAAGAAATCAAAGTCCATTAAGAGATAGGGAAGACACTAAAAGCTAAAGGAGATTTCATAAGAGATTCTGAAGCATATCTTAAGAAAAGTAGCTAAAATAAATAGAAGAAATGATGTAGTAGAGAAGATGAACAGCAAACTTCAAAGAACAGTTCAAGAAAATTTTAAAGAAAGTATTACTTTGTGCAAAGATATGGAGTTAACCATAAAGGAAGAACATATTCAACATGTCTCAAGTTGAAAAGGAAACAGAAGAAGACCTCAAGCTTCAATGTTAAAGTATTACATTGGCCACATATTGAATGGTGCAGGAAGCATCAAAAGAATAGCCCCAGTGGCTTAGTGGTTGAGTGCGAGATTGCAGCCCATGGCCTTGGCAGTTCAAATCCAGCAGCGGCTCTCCAGGATCAAGGCTGGGTAGCTCCCACTACCACCAGAGGACAATGATGAAAAAAAAAGAATAGTCACTGTACCAAAAAGAATTGGTTGATATGCAAACATTTCAAGTAGTAGTAAATGATCAAAATAACATTATTTTGAAAAAATATAATTCAGTATCAGGAAGACTTATGCACAACCTGTGGTATGCAGGAGGCATAATCTTACTTGCTGAAAATGAGAAGATATTGTAGAATGTGCTAATAAAATCAAACATTGCAACTTTCCGTATGTATTATAACTCAATTTAAAGAAAACAACTATCATCACAAATAAACAGCATTATGATAAATGAAGAAAAAATTGGAAGTTGTCCAGACTTGGTTTACTTGGTTTACTTCACTTACTTGGTTTGACAATCAATAGTCATGGAAGCAGCAGTCAAAGGATCCATTGCATTGTTCAAGTCTTCTACACATTTACTCTTTTAAGTGTTGGAGAGGTAAGATGTCAATTTGAGGCTTAAGAGTCACCTCAATCAAATTATCACATTTTTGCTTTTGCCTAACATGCATGTGAAAGTTGGTCAATGATAAGGCAGATATGAACAAAATTGATGCAGCTAAATTATGATGTTGGTGAGTGATATTGTGGACTTCATGAAAAAGCAAGTCTATCTTGGAGGAAGGATAGGCAGGATGTTGCTTAGAAGAGAAAATGGTGAGACCTTGTCTTGTACTTTGGATATGTTAACAGAAGATACAAAAGAAAAACAACAAAAAAATTAAACTCAGTTCCATAGAGTGTATTCTTATAGAACAGGAGAGCACTGCCTGTTAGGATCCCCCAGGCTGTAAATCTTTATGAGAGCAGAAGACCTCACCGTCTATCTCAGAGAGACTTGCACTTATGAGTTCAGCACCTAACCCACTAAGCCTCCAGGACACTTGGGGATATCATATTATGTATGTTCAATGAGAAACAGGAAGGCTTTTCATGAAATGAATCGACAGTTGCTGGAACAATGGGCTCAACCGTAACAACAATCATGAATGTGGTGGGAACTGAGTCAGAAGTATATCAATGACACCTAACAACCAAAGTAGCCTAGAGCCTTATGACATGGATAGAAATAGTCCTTATTTCTTGTATTTTTCTTTATACAGCATACATTTTTGACTTTTCTATGCCATGTACTGCTGTAATATTTTAAAAATCATCTTTAGGATCGTTTTGCTGGTGCTATATTAATGACAATGTTTGATAATTTTAGCATTATGGTTGATCAACTTTGAAAAGAAAATGAATATAGATTGGTTAGAATTGGTTGAGTAGGGTTTATTTTCTAAATTTCTTGAAATTGACAAGTGAAAAATGTTACCCTTGAATTTGTTCCTTGAAATACCATCATTTATACCCATCAATTCCCAGAGATCTGGTTATGTTTTGTTTTTCAGAGATCTGTTTTTCACCAATACCTTCAGTCCATCTCGATTGATTCCTTCAAGATATTGGAATTTAATCATAGACTCCATCTTGAAATGGTTAAATGTTAACCAATTCTCATTGGTACAGTGACTGTATAAATTCCATCATCTCTTGATGCTTCCAGAATTATTGAATATATTGCCCATCATATTTGTGGCAGTCATGTGCTTATGTTAATTTTATGATTGAAATGTAGGGGTGGAGTCTAGCCTGTTAATCTGGAGATAGCCATTGAGTAGCCAATGAGGCCTCTACGTGAGCATGGCTTTCACCTGAGACTCCTGGGAAATCTCGCGATATTTCCCTCGTGAAGATGGGAAGCTATTTTCCCCAGTTTTTGGGAGTTAGTTTCAGAGACGATTAATCACGAACAAGACAAGCCGGCAGCATTCGAGAAGCTGGAGGAGCTGGCAGAGAGACCACACAGCGTTGCCCTGATGGAGCCAGACCTCTGAAGCTGGGGCGGCCAGATGGAGACCTCTGCCAGCAAGGAGTTGCTTTTGCTGTTGATGGACCCTGAGCCCTGGAGGCGAGGTGCCCTGCCAGCACCGGGATTCTGCACCCACTGACCTGTGACTTTGTGAGTCGGAAGGAGACTTTATAGACTGATTTCAGGCATATGGGTCAATATCGGACTTATGACTTTGAACTCGACTGGGCTGGGATGCTATCTCAATGTCCCATTCCTTTTGTATATAAACCCTTTCATTATATCTAAATGTGTGTCTATGAAATTTGTTCCTCTAGTCTACCTGGACTAACACAGTATTCTTCTATATTGTACTATCATTCTTAAAGTTTTCTTTTTTCAAATTGAAAAATGTCAAGCGGGTTCTTCCCTTTTGATTTTCTAACTCTGGGTCTTTGTACATTTCATTATTGTTTTTTCTCTTAGGCAACTCTTCTGAATAGTTTACTTAGACCTTTTACTTCATTTACTCCTTTTGCCTTCTTTAGCTTTTGTACCCTCATGAACATGCTTCAAGCTGTCTTCTTCTTTTTAATACATCATTTCATTGGGAACTTGTACAATGCTTATCACAATCCATACATACATACATACATTGTGTCAAGCACACATGTTCACCTACTACCATCATCATTCTCAAACAATTTACTTTTAGCTTGAGTCCTTGACATCAACTCATTTCCCCTGCCTCAAACCCTTGATAATTTATAAATTAGTATTATTTTGTCATACACTGTCTGATGTCTACCTTCACTCACTCCTCCACTGTCTCCAAAGAGGAGGTTATACGTAGATCCTTGAAATCAGCTCCCTCCTTTATACCTCACCTTCCCTACTCCCTCCCAGTATAGTCATTCTCACTACTGGTTCTGAGTGGTTCATCTGTCCATGATTCCCTATATTTGCTGTTCCCATCTGTACCAGTGTACGTCTTCTAGTCTAGCTGGATTTGTAAGGAAGAATTGGGATCTTGATAGTGTGTGGGGGCTGGGGGTGGGGAGGAAGCATTTAACAACTAAAGGAAAATTGCATGTTTCATCATTGTTGCACTGTATCCTGACTGGATCATCTCCACCCTTGATCCTTTTATAAGGGAATATCCAATTGCCCACAAATGGGCTTTGGGTCCCCACCCTGCACACCCCCTCCTTCACAACCATATGATTTTTGTTTCTTGATGTTTGATACCTGCATCCTTTTAACATCTAGTGATCACACAGACTGGTGTACTTGTTCCAGGTAGTCTTTGCTGCCACTACGCAAGATGGCCTCTTATTTACATTCAAGCATTTAAGTCCCCAAACACTTTGTCTTTTGATAGTTGGGCACCATTAGCTTTCTTCATCACTTTTACTTATGCACTCATTTGTCTTCAGTGATCATATAGGTAGGGTAAGCACAAAGTGATATGGTTTATTTTCCTGTTTGATTCCTGAAATTTGATCACATTGATTCCCTGTGACCACACAGATGGTGTGATCCTTTCCTGTGAGCTTGGTTGCTTCTCAGTTAGATAGCTGTTTTTTTTATCTTCAAGACTTTAAAACCTCAGAGGCTATATTTTTGATAGCTGGGCATTATCAGCTTTCTTCACCACATTTGCTTAGGCACATATTTGTCTTTAGTGATTGTGTTGGGTAGTTGAGCATCATGGAATTCCAGTTTAATAAAACAAAGTATTCTTGCATTGAGAGAGTATTTGAGTGAAGGCCCACAGTCCATCTGCTGCCTTAGTACTGAACTTATATGCACATAGATTTATTTCCTCCTCATCATAAATACATTTACATATATACATGCCTATATTTAGACATTTACTACCTAGTTCTTTCTTCTATTTCATATTACTTTTCTCTTTTCCCACTGTAATGCTCAGCCTTCATTTGGGTTTCAGTACTTCCTATCAGTTACATTTTCCTTGCTTAAATTCTTCCAGGCCACTTACTGTCCCAGCCCACGAGACATTCAAACGTGGATCTCTAGTTCGGAGCCTGGAAGATGAAGATGGGCAGGAGACGTGAAGAATGGAGGCAAGACAGGATTCTGATCAAGCCTCGTTTATTGGGACAAAACTCAGGGTAAATATAGCCACACAAGCCGGAAAAGGGAGGTACTTATGCAAATACAGTGTATATGGGGACAGCCAATAATACTGTAGCACGTTCATGATAATGAGGCATAGTAACATGGGCCAATCAGGAGCATGGTACCAAAAAAGGAAGAAAAGGTGCGCAGATGTAAATGAAGGGTAAAAGGCAGTTTTCTCTTGACCAATAATGGTAAAGGTTAATGAGAGCAACACTGACATGGAAGGTGGCGTCCGCCAGATTGTGGTGACCTGTTGCTTAAGACCCTGGGGTGGAAGGAATTGTTTGCTGAGCAAACAATGGCCTTTGAATCTGGCTCTCCACATGTCCCCCTTTTTTGTATTAACAGGGGTAGGTGTAAAGAACCAATTACCTGACGTGGGAACTGTGCCTGTCTTAGGTTGGCCTGTGCGCACACTGTCCTTACCCGTCATTGGTCCTGGGAATGCCAATGTACTTGCAAAACTAGGCCTGTCTTAGGTTGGTACAGCTGCCATTAGCTCTTACCCGTCATTGGCTAGCCAGCTCAGCACACACACGAGAGAGGTTGGTGGACACAGTGTGCCTGGAAGGACCATCACTGTCTTGCATTTCCAACCTATGATAATGTACCTGAATTGGTTTCGCCTGCACGGATTCTATTTGCTGTTTGATAAAGGTCATAAGCTTGTTGAAAAGAACCGGCCCCAAGAAGATTACAACTAGGAAGGCCACGAGAGGAGAAATAATTGGAAGCAAGGCCGAGAATAAAGAGGAATTCCACCAAGTATTGGTCTCCGTTTTTTGTCGACGGGATTGCAACAGTTCATTGCTGATTTTGTTCAGTTCTCGGACGCGATCTTCTACTACTCCGGATTTGTTGATGTAGCAGCCGCACTCTTCATTCAGGAACAAACAGGTGCCTCCTCTGTCAGCGATGAGAAGGTCTAAGGCTCATTTGTCCTGTAAGGCCACTTGTGCCACTGACATAATCTGACATTGCAGAGACGCAAGTGACTCAGATGACGCATCTATGGCCAATTGGAAATGCAAGGATAGGTCATTGTTGGAAATGACTGAATGTGCCAAAGCTCCGCCACTGAGTCAATCGCTACTGCTGAAGAGGCCAAAGAAAGACCTACTAATACAGGAAGAAACACTGCTCTTTTATAGCGAGTAACATGGAATTGTTGAACAATGCCCACAAACTTCCCCTTGGTATAAACAGTAAGCTGAGGTACTAATGTAACAGGTAAACATAATACGTAAGACATTGTATCATTTAGTTTTTTATCCAACATATGATTGCACCAAAAGAAAAATCCATTAGGTGCACATAAAGGCTGAACAGGTGGGGATGTTACATTACAAAATTCTGAAGACGTATTATAATATCAGAAAGGAACTTGGGTGCTATTAGGAAGTAAAAACAAGGGAACTTGTGGGACAGGTGTAAAAGGTGAACATTTAGAAAAATTAAACTGGGAGTTGTTGGGCTGAAAAACAGGTACAGCCGCCAGAGGTGCTTTCCCTTGAGCAGCGCACATAAAACAATTTTTATTAATAGGTGAATTGGTAACACTGACCCAAACTAATGCTTCTTATAAAATGGCAAGCCATGAAAATGAGGTGGTTAGAGCATGTACAGCGGTTTGTAAAGCACGTTCCTGGGATTGAATGTGTTGATGAACAGCAGACTGTACTTGAACAAAAGTTTTCCAAATGTAAATTTTAGAGTAAGGATAGTCATCCCAATACTGGAGATACCAGGCGCCAGGGACTTGACTAGTCCAACGATCATGATTTGGATCAGGAGCAGCGATTACATATTGGGAACCTGTTCAGGAAAAATGTTTTTTAGTGAAGTCAAGGACCCCGGTATGTACGTAATGAAGTCGGCAGGATTTCCATGGACAACCAACATTTTCCTGAACACGAGAAGTATTGCAGGAGGGTTTAAACTAGTCATAAAGAAAACAAAGTAGTACCCGTCCTTCAATGTTCTTACCAACGGGGTCGCCACTACCATCTCTATAATTGTAGCTTCTCTAAAAAAGGTGAAGTTTAGAGTTAGAGGAACGGGGCAAACAGTGGGGAGGCAAGTTGTGGTGGCCAAAACATGACCTTGGGGTCCTCCGAGATTTGGATTTTGAGTAACGCCCACGCGATGGCGCGGCACATTAGTAAAATTTTCGCTAATAAAATATCTCCAAGCTGTTGGGGAGGTGATTTTGTTGTTTGGCTCCACATGGGGAGTAGCAACAGTCCAGAAAAGACAGAACAAGGTCGCAAGACGGGAAGCAAAAATTTGCGCCATCATAATTAAAGCCTAACTAATCGTTGACGCTGGGCACCAACTAACTCTAACTTTTAAATTTCAAAACACTTTATGAAAATTAAAAAAGGCAATACAAAAGGAAAAAGATTGCAAGGGTGACTCGTTGAGAAGTGTTCCAGTCTTCAGGTGTGGTAACAGCCAATCCTATGGCGAATACTAGTGCCAAGGGGATGGTTTTTGATCAGTGATGGAACGTACCCAAAAAGCAGATTTATTGGAGTCTGAATGAAGAGTAGTGGGAATTAAAATTAACGGGCAATAATCTGGTCAGTATTTAATGTAACTATTCCTTTGGTTGATTTTGCCAAGACTTGAATTACACCAGTAAATGTTTCATCAATAAGACCCGGGGAAAATTGTAGTGAGGGAGTAATGCCGCTAGCAACTCCAAGCACAAGCCCAACAGTGGAAGGAGGGAGAGACCCCTTAACGCTAGTGGCAACAGTTTGTGAGCCCACCTCCTCAGTTAATATTGTGTGGGTGGCGGGACAGAGGTCCAATTGGGGGAAGCAAGATTTTGGCTGTTCAGAGGATGGGAGGGAATTGCCATGCTGCTGGCTGGGACAAAATTGACTGCCTCCAAGATTTGTCGCGGAGCCTGAGGCTGGCCCCTCATCCCGTTTCCCGAACAGGTGGCGGAGGGAAAATTATTATTTGCTTGTAAAAAATTATTATTCCCTGGGACGTTTCTACATTCCTTAGCCCAATGGTATCCGCACTTACAGTGGGGACAGGGGCTAGAAGGTTTACGCTGCTGGCTTGGTGGGGCAAAAGGGGGCCCACTGATGTTATTTTTAAAGCATTGTCGAGCAAAATGTCCTGGCTGGGCACATTTAAAATATTGCTTAGGGGATTGCTGGATATTGGCCAAAAATTGCTGCATCATTTGACCACCAATGGCTGCCGCCACGGCCACATTTCATTGCTGAAAAAGGTCGATATCTGCACAGAGTCGAATATACCCATTAAAATCCATATTACTACGATGCGGCCGGATGGCGTTTTTGCAGGGCGGATTGGCATTTTCAAAGGCAAGTTGTTTAATAAAATTAGCATTTGCTGTTAAAAGCCCAAAAAGTCGCTCCGCCGCGGTGCTAAGACGTGGTACAAAATCAGTAAAAGGTTCCTCAGGCTTTTGCTTGATGTCAGTAAGGGCGAGGCTGGGGTCGCCTTTGGAGGGGATTTTCCTCCAAGCCTTAAGGGGAGCGTCTTTAATTTGAGCAAATAGCCCTGGTGCAAATGCGGATTGCCGTTCCTTAGATGTATAAATGCCTTCACCAACTAACATATCCCTGCCCCAGGGGGTATCAGTGCCAATGTTAGACTCAGCTGTCTCCTTACAAAATTCAAAATACTCAGATTTCCACAACAAATAATCCCCAGCAGAAAGGATGGATCGCGCCAGGGTTTTCCAATCTTCTGGCGTTAACCAACTCTCGCAAATGCTCTCAAGTCAGGTTAAGGTAAAGGGAGCGTTAGCTCCATATGCTGCGGCAGCCTTCTCTAATTCTTTTAACCGACTAAAAGGAAATCTGTCATGATTGCGCACAGGCTGCTCACTCCCTTCAGGTTTATATTCAATTACAGGGAAGGCCAAAGCTCGGCAATGCTGACTAAAGGTCGGAGGGACCAACCGAGGACTAACTTTGACTACTTTGGTTGTAAATATGGCCTGCTGTTATTTCCCCGAGGCTCAGGCTGCGGTGGAGAGTTGCTGGCATCAAAATTTTCTAAATATGTTGAAAAGCCGTCGCCACTTTGACTTTCAGCCCGCAACAGGAAAACGCCGCCATTTCGACTTTCTGGCTGCGGCGGGGAGCCGCCGCCATTTTGAATTTCTGGCGCCGAGGGATACACGGGAAATGCGGCCGAGTAAGAAGGAGGGTCGCGGTCATGATCACGAGCGGCTTGTTCCTCCACATCGTCCCAGTTCACCTCACTTGGATCCTTCAGGGGACCAAAGGCGCCATAGGCAGTAGCTCCTGACTTGGGCTTGGCCCCTAAGCGGTCCCAGGTCTCGGCCCGTTCCTCGCATTGAGCTGGAGGCACCCCTCCTGTTTGTTCTTAGTTATCTGGGGAGCGGTATCCCTAACAAGGTTGCGCTGGAGGTTAGACAAACTTGGATATTTGAAAGGATTTTTGCTAGGGGGAGGCAATGTAGGACTGGATTCATCCGTGGACCCCGAATTTGGCTCGTCCTCCAGTGACATAAACTGTAAAGAGGACCTTAGCTCCAGATTGGAAGCTGTTTTTAAAATAATTTCAGTTTGAGCAATAACGCGACTGGCACGTGAATCATTATTTTTAACATCAGTAATTTCCTTAATTAAGTTGTAATAGGATTTTGCTGTAACAGGGATGCGTTCGGGCCTGAATGCCTCATAATAATCGTTTAAACAATCGCCCACACGGTCCCAAGTATGTGCGGAAATAGTGCCTTCCTGGGGGAACCAGGGGCACGTATCTTTAATGAAAACAAAGAATTTAAACATATCCTTGGCTTTACCCTTTACTCCTCGCGTCCGTAAGGCATCTCTTAACTGACCCACACACACCTGGTGCTGACTTAATTCCTGACCCATAATTACGAACAACGACTCACCTTAGGCAGATCGCGCAGCAGGTAACCACGCTGCCGGGCAGGCAACAAACGGGGAGGGGGTCGACCGGTTTCTCGGGGTTGTTCGCTTCTTCCAGGGACGTCCTCCTTCTCCAGGCGGCCGTCCGCGAGGAGGGCTGGCTTCTTTAGAGCGCGGGGAGCGCGGCTGACAAAGTGCTAAGGCTCTCGTTTCTTCATGGGTTGAAAGGAGAAGTTCGTCAGTCACAGCGGCAGCGGCAGTCGTAGCGGTCACAGCTTTCTAGGTGGTTTCGCTTTCGGGCAGCCTGAGACTGATAGCTCAGCCCAAGAACCACAGCTCACAGCTCTGTGCGAGTTCTAAGCCCAGGGGCCACTCTTCAGTACGCTCCGTGACCGATTTATTTTCAGGCAGCCTGAGACTTTCAGCTCAACACGAGAACCACAGCTCAAAGTTCTGCGTGAGTTTTGAAAGTTCAGGTGCTGCTCTTCAGCTCGTTCTGCAGCCGATGGAGAGACCGTTTAGCACTGTCACCGACGTCCCATAACTCGTAGAAGCAGCTCTCTCAACTCTCAGTACTGCCCCACTTTGTGGCGCCAGAAATGTCCTGGCCTGCAGGACATTCAAACGTGGATCTCTGGTCCGGAGCCTGGAAGATGAAGATGGGCAGGAGACACAAAGAATGGAGGCAAGACAGGATTCTGATCAATCCTCGTTAATTGCAACAAAACTCAGGGTAAATATAGCTGCACAAGCCGGAAAAGGGAGGTACTTTATGCAAATACAGCGTATATGGGGACAGCCAATAATACTATAGCACGTACATGATAATGAGGCATAGTAACATGAGCCAATCAGGAGCATGGTACCAAGAAAGGAAGAAAAGGCGCGCAGATGTAAATGAAGGGTAAAAGGCAGTTTTCTCTTGACCAATAATGGTAAAGGTTAATGACAGCATCACTGACACAGAGGCTGGTGTCCGCCAGATCGTGGTGACCCATTGCTTAAGACCCTGGGGTGGAAGGAATTGTTTGCTGAGCAAACAATGACCTTTGAATCCGGCTCTCACAACTTACACCCTCCTTGCCACTGATTTTGGATCACCTGTGTAAGGCAAATTTCTCTAGAGAAAAAATAAGGACACTAGTCGTGTATTTATATAGATAGAAACATTATAACATAAGAAATAAAGATTTAATTAATCTATACAACTACAAATGGCTCTGTGCACCTCACTTATGTGAGACAGCTAATACACTGGCAATCCTTAGAGTCCTGAGGATCACCAGGTAATCCTCTGTAGAGCAATTCAGGCTATCTGGCCACAAGCAACAATCAGCAAGGCAGGCCACGTACAGTCAGTCAGATGACAGGATCTGACAGTCCTCAGCTCAAGAGATATTGCAATAGGATGGCAATGCTGAACTTGAAGGAACCTCAACTTACAGTGACACAGTCCATGGATTAGGTGTCCCACTGGTAGTGTAGCTTGCAAATTGAGGCACAGGACAAGCAAGGCAGTGGCTGCACACTGGTTTAAAGAACCAAGAGCAAGAGAGAGAAAGACAAGGCTCGCTGGAGCTATTGATAATGTCTGCCCTTCACGTAATCTCATATGTGTTCATTGGACATATTGTCACAGCAAACCTACCTATCACAATTCATCCTTTGCCAATTGGCAAATGTACACAATTCTTTAGCTATATATAATTTTCAGACATCAATGAAATCAAACTTATACTTAACATTAAACATCTATGATACATATAAATAAGAACAGAGTTCCATTTTATCTGATATATCATGCATGAGAAAAGAAAAGATATTCAATAGCCTGTATAAAGAAAATACACTATCAATCACAAATCTCAATTTTGCAGTTGATCACATGATCATAACTGATAGGTAGTTAGGTAGAACTACCTTTTTCTCCTACCTGTTCTGTATTAACTTTGCCCTTAGGAATCACCTAAGCTGCTTGCGGTTTTTTTGCCTGATGGGTGACCAAGACCTTCATTCCTCTGGGTCATTAGATGTCCTTGTCATGATTGGATTGCATGTAGTTTGCCATTTGCTTTCATCACAGGACATGGTTGAACTAAGAGTAGACCTATGGGATCTCCTGGATTTCAGACATATTCTTCTTTACCACTATAATATAACCTCAGTCCAATTTCCTTGGTAATCAGGATTAATCACAACACTCAGTATAGTGACACTCTTCTTAATCTGTTGATCCAAAGGTATGAGAAGCCCAACGTGGCCAGGGGACATCCTAAGCTGCCAGTTCAGTGGAATCCATGCTGTGTTTCCAGGTGGGACAGCTCCTTCCTTTGGGAACAGGACTTGCAGGTCTAAAAAGCATAGAGTTGCTGGGACAGGAAGCAAAATTGCTACAAGTGGGTCACTTACAGGAGTAATAGTGAATGGTGCTACTCTAGCTTCCACTCCTTGGTTCCTGGACCCATGAATTCTGGCTATTGGAGGCACAGCACCATATATTGGCCACTGGTTTAGCATGTATACAGCTTGCTGGAGAGCACTGCCCTAGCCCCGCAAGTTGTTGCCATGCAATTTGTGCCAAAGTTCTGTCTTTATGAGCCCATTCCAACATTCTATCAAGCCAGCTACTTCAGGATAATAAACATGATATGACCAGTGAATTCCATTGCCACACTGGTTTTGTTGTGAAGTGAGTTCCTTGATTTGAAGCAATGCTATGTGGGAAGCTATGCCAGTGGATAAGGCATTCTGTAAGTCCACAAATGGTAGTTAGAGCAGAGGCTTTGATGCAGGGAAGGCAAATCCATATCCCAAATAAGTGTCCATTCCAGTAAGAACAAAAAATGTCTCCCTTTATGATGGAAGTGGTTCTATGTAATCAACCTGCCACCAAGTTTCTGGTTGATCTCCTTGAGGACTGGGACCATATCTTGGACTTAACGTTGCTTTTTTTTCTGTTGGCAAATGTGGCATTTAGCATGGGCAGTGGTCAAATCAGCCTTGGTGAGGGGCAGTCCATGTTTGCTGCAATCATGCATAACCCCCATCCTTGCCACTATGTCCACTTTGTTTATGTGCTCTTTGGGCAATAACAGGAGTGACAGAGAAAAGAGGACCATTCTCCATAGTGTGTGTCATCTTATCCACTTGATTGTTAAAGGCCTCCTCTTCAGAGGTAACCCTTTGGTGAGCATTCATATGAGACACGATTACCTTTGCTTTCTTGGCCCATTCAGAGAGGTCCATCTACATGCCTCTTCTCCACTCCTCCTTGTCACCAATTTTACAATCCTGTTCCTTCCAAGTCCCTGACCATCAGCCACGCCATTAACCACAGCACATGAATGAGTATACAAATCATCTGGCCATTTTTCTTTGCAGACAAACTGAAGGATCAGGTGTATTGCTCAAAGTTCTGCACACTGGGAACATTTCTCTTCACCACTCTCCCTTTAAGGAGATCCCAGAAAGGGGCTGTCAGCCTCTTATGAGGAGCAACTGCATATCATGCAGCTCCATCAGTGAACCAAGCATGACTTTTCTGTCTTCAGTTAAATTATCATAAGGAAATCCCCAGGAGGCAAAGGGGGGAACACTGGGAGAGAGAAGGTAATGTGACAGAAATGGAGACTGTGAGCAATGGGCCACTTATTCATGCAGGTGATTTGTTCTTTCAGGTTATGCCCTTATCCGGTCTCATATATGTCACTTCCATTTAACAATGAAGTGTTGCTGCGCACGTCCTACTTTATGATTCTTATACTTTTTCTTATTAATGTGGTGCATAATATTGATGGATTTTTAGATGTTAAACCATCCCTTCATTCCTGGGATGAATTCTACCTGATCCTGATAGATGATGCATTTTATATATTTTGTATTTTATTGGATAATATCTTGCTAATAACATCTATGTGTTATATCTATGTTCACTAGTGGTATCAGTTTATATTTCTCTATTCCTGTGGGATCTTTTTCCTGCTTGGGTACTAAAGTTATACTGCTTTCATAAAGTGAGTTTGGGAGTTTGCCATCTTTCCCTACTTTCTGAAATACTTTGGGAAGGATCAATGCCAGCTCCTTCCTGAATGCTTTGTATAGTTCTCCAGTGAAGTCATCTGGTCTGAGTGCTTTTTTGTTACTTGCTTCTTGATAACCTTATCTATTTCTTCTATGGGTTTCTTTAGGTACTTGACATCTGTCTGAGATAGCCTAGGAAGGGGTTGTTTTTCTAGGTATTTGTCCATGTCTTCCACATTGTTGAACTCATTAGAGTAGAGACTTTCATAATATTTTGTGATTATCCTTTTAATCTCATTAGCGTTTGTTGTTATTACCCGTTTCATTGCTCAACCTGTCTATTGTTGCTTGCTTTTTCCTTTCTTGGGTTAGATTTGCCAGTGGTCTGTTGATCCTTTCTAAGAATCAGCTTTTTGCTGCAATTTTGCTCCATTATTCTATTGTTTTCCCAGTAGTTCAACTCTTTCCTGATTTTCGAAAGTGTGCCATGTGCACTTGAGAAGAATGTCTAATTTTTTTTAGTATTTGGATGGACAGCTCTAAAAACGTCTATCGGATCCATTTGCCTAATTGTAGTGATTAGTTCTATAATCTCCTTGCTGGGCTTTCTTCCCAATGATCCATGTTTCTCTGAAAGTGGTGTATTAAACTCCCCTACTCAATTACAGTAGGGGAGTTTAATACACCACTTTCAGAGAAACATGGATCATTAGTCTGTCTTATCTTTTTCATGTTCTTAATAGTCTGTTTAACAAATTTTGCAAGCCTCTCATTTGGGGCATATAGGTAATTATGGTCACAGCTTCCTGGTAAAGCAATCCTTTGAGCATTATAAAGTGCCTCTCCTCAACTCTTTATGGTTTGAACCTTGAAAACCAGTTTTGACTGAGATTAGGATTGTGACTCCTGCTTTTTTATTGAGTCAACATTTGTGGGGTATAATCCCGCTTTTTATTCCTGTCTGTGAGAGTAAGATGGGTTTCCTGGAGGCAACAGATGAATGGGTTATGTTATTCAAGCCAATCTGCAAGCCTTTTTATTTTAATGTTGACATTTAGAATTATTATTCCAATCTGTGCACTCATTGCTGAAGTCTCCTGCTTTTTTATTTTATTGCTGTGCTCTGTGTGGAGGGCTTCTTTATTGCCATTTCCCCCCTGTGTCCATTTTCTTGTCAATTGGTATCGGTTCATTGGCTTCTGGTTGGAGTTGAACTATGTGTTGTTCTCCTGATTGTGCTTGGTGAGTGTTGGTCTTCTGGCCATAGTGAGTTGGCAAGGATCTTCAGAGTTGGGTGTCTTGCTTCATATTCCTTAAGTTTTTTGTTGTCCTGAAAAGCTCTCATTTCTCCTTCTATCTTAATAGATAATTTTTCAGGGTAAAGGTTTCTGGCGGAGACATTGTTTTCTTTCATCTTTTGGACGATATTAACCCAGTCTGTCCTCCTCTTCATGAATTCTGATGATAGGTCTGAGCATATTCTTACCTGAAAGCCCTTGTACGTGACCATTTTCCTTTCTTTTGCTGCTCTTAGGATTTTCTTTTTCCTCAAAGTTGGATGAGTTCACTGTTACATGGCTTGGTGTGCTCTTCTTGGAGTTGTCTACTTCTTGTCCGCTCTGCTTTCTGGATGAGTGAATGATTCTCATTCATTAGGGTGGGAAAATTTGCTTCTAGAAATTCCCTTATTAATTTAGCTGTTGACTTCTTTGCTTTATCTTGTTCTGGTAGGCCAATAATCGAGATGATGTTCCTTCACAGAGCTTTGGTCATTGATCTCAGGTTTTTCTTCTGCCTCTTGTGTTGTCTTGTCTGAGCGTCTTTCTCATTTTCTGAGATCTGCCGGATATGTCTTCCAGATCCCTGATACAGTTCGAAGCCTCCTCTAGTCTGTTCGCAAGATTGGTGATCTTGTGTGAAACTTTTGCTACTTCATCTGTGAGCTCCTGCCTTTCCCTTTGGTGTATAGACTTCTTTCCCTTTTTCATGGACTTCATCCGCTATATCAAAGCATCCCTAGGCTGTGTAGCTTCCCTTACCTCTGTGTTATTCCAAACAGTCTTTGAAAAATTTCTTTTGTGGCAGATCCATGTCAGATTCTTTTATGAATGTTGTTAGTTCTACTGATTTGATTTGTCTTTCTTGCTTTCTTGTTGGGAGTGTTGTGATAGACTGCTGTTTATGTGATGATTTTGACAGATGGACACCATATTCCTGGGAGGCCAAGAGACCTTACACACTTTCACAGTTTGACTGACAATGGTGTCTCCAAGAGCTGCCTGTGTCCTACTATGGAGGTCGATCAAGCTGCTGTGTAGGCAGGTGCTGTGGTGGCTCAAGGGTCAACAGCAGTGAGCGATGGCGAGCACCATTGGGAAAATCTATGGGGAACTCAGTTTGACTGGTACATAGTTCCGCTACAGTGGGAGGGCCAATGAGACCAATGGGTAGGTGGTGCTGCTATTTGGGCCTAAATTAATGTGATCTGCTAGAGCTTGGGAAGCCCCCAGGGCTGGGTTGCTTGTCCCCTGCAATCTGGATCTAGGCTAGGTTTAAGGAACAGGTGCCTTTTGGTTCTGTTTGGCCTCCACTGATCCACTGGCTACATGATCCTGCAAAGACGCAGTTTATGACACTGGGTAAAGCAACTCTAGGCTGGCCTGCAATGTCCTGGTCTGCGGATTCAGCCACCCTGCAGTTCAGGTCTAGGCAGCAAGTGGCAGGCCTGAAAGATTTCAGTCCACAATTCAGACACTCCTTGGCTCCAGGCATGGCAACAGGCACCTGGCCTGCCGAGGTCGGGCCCACATCTCCCCTTCCCCGTGACTCCAGGTATGGTGGATGCAGACAGTGGGCTTGCACAGCTCTGGTCCGTGTCTCTACTTCCCCACAACGGGCTGAAGCCTGAAAAGTCCTGTTTATGTCTCAGCCTTCCCAGGATTCCTGGCGGGTTCACGCTACAGTACCTGTAAGGTTCTGATCCCCGACTCATACTCCTGTCTCTAAGGCAGACGTGGCACACACAAATCGGGCACAGCGGCTGATGGAGGTGAGCCTGGAGAGCCCTATTCCCAGAGTCCGTTTTCCCGTGGCCCTAGAGGAGTTCCCCTGTCTGTGAAATGAACACCACCGCTCAGGCTGAATTGGCATGTGACAGGTCTGCATAAATTGGGCATGGAAGGTTGTATGCAGCAAGTTTGAAGAGCCCCCAACTTTGCTGCAATTCTAGGCAAGTTCCTGTGGTGGGCTACTTGTACTACCCCGTGGTTCCGGGAGAGGCAGTGTTTGGCACATTTCACTATGCTGGGAGAAGGCAGGGGCTGCCAGGAGCCTCAGTGCAGGAGAAACCGTGGGCAGGAAGTGTGGGTGCTGCTCCTTGTGGGCGGTGAGGTTCTGGAACTTTTGAAATGGTAGTGCCTGGGCCCCGCCCACCCGGCAGGAGTGACTGTTTGGGGGTTCGAGGCAGTCCAGGTACAGGAACTGGTTGTACCTAGCTATAGGCAATCAGACCTGCTGTGGATTCAACCCTGAGGTCCTGCGTAGCTCCCAAGAGGGATCAGTTTGTAGACCGAATCACAGCTAACTTCTTGTACAGAGGGGGGACCATGGGAGATGGGTACAGCTTCCCCAGGTAGACCGCTACTGTGTGGTGGTCAAGGGTGGCTTTGGGGAGCTCTACTTAACCACCATCCTGTTGCAGCGACCAGGCCAGACTATGGGGGCGGGAGGCATTGGCTGGAGGTGAGGCTTGCAAAGGTCTCCCAGCCAGCAGGAAATCCCTGATATATAGACCCAGATCTCCAGGGCTTGAAATAAAGCAGATGTGGACAGGGCCTTCTCCTGAACAGGGAGGACCCCTCGTAGGGACCTTTGCACTCACCAGAACACTTCCTCTTGACCTCGCAGATGGCATACTCTCCGTACGAGCTGCTTATATGCGCACTGTTTGTCCGGAACTCCCCAAACTTTCTTCTGATGTTCATTTTGGTCTTTAGTCTTTTCGCTCTTTTAAATACCTTTTGTTGTATTCATACATGGCATCACTGATAACACCCTACAACTCCTCTGATCATCAATCACTATTATTCAATAGGTCAGTTATCTTCTTCGCATAGTCTCTATATTCAGGTAAAATAGACTAAGTATTGCATTTTGGCTTTTATGAAATTATTTTATGTTGCTTCATCTTCCCCATCAAAACACCTATAAAAAAGTGATAGTCTGTTTTAGTCAGCTTATGACCTTGTTCCAACTGCTGCCTTTGACGTCTCCATACGTTTACCATTTTTCTCCCCTTCTTTGACGTTTTGTTTTTGTTGCTTTGGATATTTAAATTTGAATAATAGTTGCATTAACTGTCCTCTTTGTAGATGTATGAATATTATCTTCTTGCTGACAGTAATGTACTTCAGGATAGTTCTAAATGCTCTTTCAAATGATGGACCTGTGACATTCCTCTTCAACTTGGCATTCCAGTCCCTTTCAGCTCACTAATGCCTAGTATCTCCAAATATTCCATTTCTTACATTTTACAATTTTTCTAAATTTCTAGCCCTGTCACATCAGCAATTGATGTCCCAAAAGCTTTGTTTCATTTCCATTAAAGTGGATTCTACTGTAAAGAGGCAGTTCTTTCCTGGTTGTATTCTATGTGCCTTCTAACCTGACCTGCTTACCTTCAACATTATATCAAATACACTATACATAAGGTTTATGTTGGTATTATCTTAGAAGTAGGCTGCCAAATCCTCCTCCTCCATAGCCTGTCTTAGCTTAATATCTCTACTGAAATATATTCATCAGGGGTTACTTTGCTTGTATTTGACATATAGGTGTCTTCATTACTAGCATCACAGCCACCTGAAAGGCATGAAAGTAGAACAAACTGACAGATGAGTGTTACATACATAAAGTGTCTATATACTCAAATCTGCTGGGTCTCAAAAAGTTCATGAAAGAAGGCAAATATAAGAAAGTAAAATATGTAAATATATATGCAAAATACATATTATACATAATTTAAGGGCATGTATTGAAAACCCACCAATAGATATTATTTCTTAGAAGTACAGTATCAGAAATGTCTCTGGTTTGTGCTGAATTTGCAGTGCTTTAGGTAATGGTTGAGTACATCTAGGCACTCCTTATGAAAATACATAAGAATTTATGGGAATTCAATTTAAGAATTAGAAAATGTGTTCATCCATGTTGACTAGAAAAACAAATCCAGAGACCATCATACATGTGTAAGATAGATATATAATATAGTATATATGTATTATATATGTATATATAAATCATTTTCTTGGGGGCTCTTACCATTCTTTCTACAATGCATACATCAATTGTACCCGACATGCTTGTACACATATTCCTTTGTTCTTTTCTAGACACTTATTTTCTATTAAGCCCTTGGGATCAGCTCCTTTTTTCCCTCCCACCCCCACACCCCCATCCCTCTTGATAGATTGTAGATTATCAATTATTTTCAGATCTCACCCCAACCACTGTTCCCCTTCCCTTCTGGTTTCTGTTGATCTTCTTCCTGGATGGGTGTGTGTGGATATATGCCATTCATTATAGTCGGTGCCTTCCCGGGAACCTCTCTTCCTCCTTCCCCCTAACCTCTTGGTATGTCTATTCCCATTCCTGTTCCTGGGTTCCATTTGTCATGATTTTTATCCCTTGCCTATGCTTATTTGCATGCTCCCATACAGTCTAGATTGGGAAGTTGCACTGGGGTCATGATAGTGAGGTAAGGAGGCCTTACAAGATTAGAGGTATATTGTGTGACCCATTAGTGCTCTGCTGCACCCTGACTGACTCATCTCCTTCCGGCAACCCTCTGTGAGGGGATGTTCCATTGTCCATAGATGGACTTTGGGTCTCTGCTCCAACCCCCTCCATTCCCACCAATGCATTTTTGTTTGTTTGATTACTGCTTTTTGCGAGGTTTCTGGTCTCGATTACACCTAATGAGTGTACCATCTAGTGTGTTTCTTCCATGTGGGCTTGTTGCTTCACTGTTGGATGGCCCTTTGTTGAACTTGAAACCTTTAAGATCCCAGATCATATATCTTTTAATAGCCAGGCACCATCCTCTGTCTTCACCACTTCTGCTCATACACCCATTTTTGTCTTCAGCAATTGTGTAGGTTGTGTGTGTGAGCATGAAAAATGTCAATTTGTTAGAACAAAGTGTTCTTGTATTAAGAGGAGGTATGAGTCAAGACCCAATGCCATCTACAGCTTCAGTGCATTGCTTTATAAATATATGTACATAGGACAATATCACTATTGCTATGAATTCATGCATTTACATAAGTGCACACCTCTGTTAATCTCCCTATCCATGCCTTTGTTTTCTAAAGCTTGCCTCTGTTTTCTTTTGCCTTCTCCTGCCCATCCATCACTTTCCCTCTTCTTCCATCTCTTATTGCTTCCTTTCTTTCTTGCTAGCTTAGTGTTGGAGAACTTTATATCAAATGGCATTTGTATATTGAGAGAACATCCCAGCCCTGTCTAGATCAAGTCCAGAAGTGAGTTATTACCCTATGTGTCTGATACTAGTCTGTAGATTCCTGTTTAGACTCACATCACACATGCATTGATGCCGAATGCTGAAAGATCACAAGCTGGGAATGGTGGATGAAAAGTCTGGTGAATCCACTGACAGTGGAAACATTTCAGCACTGGCTCTCATTTCCACATGACTCTCCAGCTCTCTGAAGGTGGCCCTTCAATAGGAAGAGCAAGCAGAAAGAGTGTGATCCCACAGGTGTTAGCAAGTCTCCCCATGACGAAGGCAGAGGCAGAAAGGAAGTTCCTAGAATCTTCATGAGAAGACCAGGCCCACAATCAGACTGTGACCCTATTGACAGAATAGACCCCACTCCTTCAGTCTTAACACCCTCAAGTTGTCAAGAGATTATGTCACTACCACAGAAAATATTTGACTTTATCTTACACATAAGAAAATATCGTTCACAGTTTCAGCATGTTTATGAAGTGTCCTCATTATAGTTCTAATTCATGATAGAAGAGGAATTATAACTTGAGTGTAACATGTCCACCAGTCAGAGCTAGTAGAATGATATTTTGAGCTATAATACTTAGGTCCACACTTTGCATTTTCAACTTACTAACTTATCCACTGTTTTATTATCCAAAGGGGGAGGGTAATAATAGCACATCCCCTAATTACTGTGAAAGCAAAATGAGATCATACACTTAGAATCTCTTAAAAAGCAATCTGGTATCCTTAATTGAATTTAATTGGAAATATGTTATCATAAAAGCCAGTAAGGCAAATGTTCAAAAATTTATATTTAATATGTAAATCCACATTACCCTTTTCAAATGAAATAAAGAGTGTCAGAAACTGACTAGTACAAATTGTGCACAGTTTTGCTGTTTTTTTTTTTCTTTTTGGTGTTTCATCTTGAGTTTTCTTCTTTTTAGTTTCAGTAGACTTATTGAATATTTTTATATCTTCATTGAAATTTGAAAAAAGTAACCAAAATATGTATGCATTGTAGCTATATGAAGTGCTTAAAGAGTATTTTATTACATTTTTAAGAACAGAAAATAATGTGTTCCTCTGTTTACATCTCTTTTAAAATTCTCAGTTGGCATTTTCAATAAACTATTTTTTGGTCACCTTAATAATCAGTTTGAGTGAAGTGCATGATATAGCCTACAATTGTGTGAAACTCATTTCTCATAATATGCAGAAAAAGTATTCTAGCTGCAAAGAAGTTGATTCTGAGGGTGCATATATATACAGCTTTGGGATATTAACTCTGTCATCCACTGGAACCATTTTAGATATACTGATGGGACAACGTCATTTCATGATTCATTCAATTCTCAGTTACCCTTGGAAATGGGAAATAGCAGATTCCGGATGAATGAAATCTTCAAATAACCCCTTATCTTACAGCAGTCATTAATGTTCACACACTTAAGCAACTTCTGGCCAAAGGTCCAGGAAATAAGCAAGTGACAGATTTAAAATTCACCTGTTTTTTTTTTTCTTATGAGGCTTATCTTAGAACTGAAAATAAGCAAAGACAAGTGATGAAAATTTAGGACGACAAATAGAAAATAAATACCATTTTTCTCTAAGCCCTACAGACTGTGTTTTTCTTTAAAAATACCATCCACAGCTTAGTCCATCAAACAAGTAATTTAGATAATGCTGATGGTAATACATCTAGGGAGAATGACAAAAGCTTAGAGAATTTATTTACTAATATAGGGATTCATTTCCTGATTTATTAAATTAGGCATTGTTCTAGATAACATGATTTTACATTGATCAACATTCTAATGTGTTAGCTTTTTATAAAGGACTTTGCTGAACTTACTAGAAAATTCAGGACACTTTAACTATAGGTACTAATTTCAATAAACTTTCACACATATATGTATTTACAAGTGTGATGGCAAGAAATATTCATCTGAACAAACAAGAAAACATGAGTAAAGAAAGAAGATTAAACATTTATTCTAGGGGAGATCAAGAAAAGCTTAATAAAGAAGTTAAATAGTTTTCTAGTTCTAAAAGTGTACAGATGATTTATTTTCCCCAGAGCTTTTTATTGTGAATTACTTGGGCATTATATTATCAATCACTGCTTTTGCATTCAACAAGTCTAACGGCACATTGGACTTCTCCATGGCTTACCCTGCCCCACATCTTCCACTCCCTTGTGGAGTATCATCATTCCCAACACCAAAGTTACTGCCATAGCCCATTGCTTCCCCTTTCCTTCTTTCCCTCCTACCACTGGTAATCACGAGAGTCTATTTTTTTTTTAATTCAAACACACACACACACACACATGGAATATTTAACTTTAATTATAGCTTCTCAGAAAATTTATTACTAATTGAGAGTTAATGCATTTATCATATCATTCCATAGTTCAATCATGTCAAGCAGAATTCTGTAATTGGTGTCATATCACTTTGTGAGCGTTCTTTTTATTCCTGGACTCTTTGATATCTCCTCCCTTTTAGCTCCCCACCCTCCTACTGTACCTCCCTTCCCTCATGAAAACCTTATTCTACTTGCTGTCCCTATAAGTTCATCAGTTTTGGTTCCTATAACAAAATGCAGAAAAACATATAACACAACTTCATGAGGGTCACCTGCTGTGAAATAACATCTCTGTGATGAACTCTAACATGAACAAACAAAACAAAACATACAGAACATGTTGAAAATCAGATCAGGTCCAGCATGCATCAGAGAGGGGGTAAACTGACCAAGTTTTAACTGTTAAAGTCAGATTTATGCTTTTGATCTTCTATAGTAACCTCTCCAATGCACTCTGTTTAGTAGCTACTTTACTCCCCTCAATTTGTCAGGGGAGACCACAGTGAATGCTTTGGAAAGCAGCAGAAGAGATTAAATGAAGCATTAGGTAAATAGTCTTCACCACCTTAAAGCGTTTAAGACAAGGATGCTACTTTGAGGACTAAGGTGTGACTGAATTTAGTATCGCATTTCCAAACACCTCATATGCATGTGAAAGCTGAACATTGACTAGAGAAGACAAAAGATGAAAGGATTCTACCACTCAAGTACTTTGATACTGTTGTCAGGAGAGACCAGTTTTTTGCAGGATACCAAGCTTGGGAATGCAGAAAGTGTGGCAGTCAGCAGGAGGGCCCTGGGCAAGACTGATGAAATTGATGAATACAGTGGCTTCATGGATGGGTTCAAGGATAAGAAACTTTATGAGAATGGCAATGTTTCATTCTGTTGACCGTACTGTCACTAGAGGTTGGACCATCTAGACAACACCGAACAAGATAGCTGGGTAATGGTGGTGTGGTATCAAGTCCTCGTTCTGATTTGTATTTCTTCAACTATTAGTCATTGAGAACACTTCTTCACAATTTTTTTTGTCAGCTTGAGTATCGTCTTTAATAAACTGTCTTTTCATGTCCTACTACCCATTTTAAAATATGTTGTTGCTATTTTGTGTTGAGGGCTAAATTTTTCTTTAGATTAAAGATCAGTCCCTTGTTAGATATGTCTTTGCTAAAAAAAAAAAAAAAAAAAATCCCAGTCCATGTGCTGTCTTTTCATACTTTGGGTGTGATATTTTAATACCTTGAAATATCTTATCTTTAGGAAATATCAGTTATCTATCCTGTGTTCTTCTGTGTGTCTGTTTACATTATGTTTGATAGTGGGTTTATGCACTGTTTATGGCATCTACATTTGGCCCTGTTGTTTCATTGATTATCTTTATAGTTCTATAAATTTACATGTGTGCTTTTAATCCATCATGAGTTTATTTTGGCTTTTAGAGTGAACTATGTGTTCTGATTCATTCTTTTGCAAATGGAAATCCAATTATACCAGCACCACCTTTTGAAAAGATTATCTCTTCCTTGTTTCATATATTTCAACTCTTTGTTGATGAACAGTGTCTGTAGGTGGATGGATTTATTTTGGTGTTCTGTATTCTATTGGTCAATAGATCTATTTTTGTAACAGTACCAAGTTGCTCTGAATACAGCCGCTGTATCACAGGTTTTGACATCTGGAAATGTCTCCAGTTTCTCCTTAACTTTAAGTAGTTCTTTTCTTATCATGAGTTTCAATACTCTACATTTAAAAAAAACGATTTTCCCCATTTATTTAAAGAATTTAATTGAAATCCAGATGGGAATTTCATCCTAGTTATAGTCTGCCTTGGGAATATTGACTTTTTACAATGTTAGATCTTATTTCTGAACATGAGACATCCTTCCACTCTATGTAAGACTCTTGGTCTCGCTGTAGTCTTTGTAGTCTTCTTTGTACAAGAATTTTAGCTCTTTGCTTAGGCTTATTCTATATATCTCATCTTTTGCGTGACTATTTTAAATGTCTTTTTAAATTTTAATTTCCTTCTCAGAGCTTTTTTCCTTAGTACACAGCGATCTGAGTGACCTTTGTATGTTGATAATATATCCTACCATGTTGTAGTCATTCATGTATTTCCGATAATTTTCTTGGTGGAGTCTTTTCTAATTTTTTTTGTTTCGAAGTACAGAAGCATATCATATCCAAGTACAATTTTAATTCTCCTTGGTCAATTTTGGTAATGTGAATTTCTTTACATTGTCTAATGAGTCTAGCTAAAACTTCCAACACAATATTTTAAAAGAAAGGTGATGAGATGCAACCTTTTCTAGTTCCTGTTCACAGAGGGAATGCTTTCCATTTCTTCCCCTTGAACAAATGTTGGCCATTTACTTGGAATGAGGGCATTGTCAGGGTCCATCATGTCATTTCCACATTACAGAACAAAACATTGCTTCACCATCTTCCATCCTCACAGTTATGGGGCTTTCAGAGATATTGTTGCTAATTTCATCTGTTGAGATCATCTGTTCCTATGCCCGAGCCCATTGATGTAGTCGTTATATCCATCTATCACAAAACTGCATCTTGTTTGACTGTTTTTCCATTTTACCACACATGATGTCCCCATCCATGGACTGCTCCCTCCAGGTAGCGTGTACAAAGTATGTAGGACTAAGTCTTGCTATCCTTGTCTCCAAGAAGCACTCTGGGCATACGACTTCAAATGCAGATTGGTTTGTCTTTTAGCTATTCATTGTATTTTCAATATTCATCACCAGCCCCACAATTCAAATTCATCTATTCGTCTAGGGTCTTCTTTATTCAATGTCCAATATTCACATGCATGTGATGGTATGAAGAATGTTATGGTTTGGGTCAGATGCACCTCCTTCCTAAAAGTAAAATCCTTGCTCCTCAACACTCTAAACAGGCCTTATACAATAGAATTACCCAATGTGACATTGTGTGAGTCTGGGTAGACTAGTGAAACTAATCCATGAGCACCCATATGTATATAAGGGAGAGGTTGATATGCAAGAGGAATTGAATGTTGAGAAGGCATGCGAACATGGTCCAGTTAAAGACCACAAGCCTGATAATCAGACCACAAGTCTGATACCAGTGTAAAAAGTTCTTCAAATTCACTGGGCACATGCAATGGTGTCAAATGCAAGACAATCACAGTTCAGTGGATAGAAAGTCTTTGGAACCAGTGGCATTGTAAGCATCCCAGCGCTGGCAGGGGTCTCTATATGGCTGTTCCTGCTTCAGAGGTCTGATTGCATCAGGGTAGGTCCACCTGTCTTCTCCTCCAGGATGATTCATAGGCAGTAAGCCTTGTGCCTTGTCAGCTGCAATGGCTCACAGGGAGTCAGCCTTGTCAGTTGAGTGTCTTCAAGTGAGTGAGGCAGTGTCTCCTTCTTCAAAGAAGGAAGTAACAGATTTCCCAGAATTCTCAGAGGAGAAAGTCATGCCCACACAGATGCCTCATTGGCTATCTCCGTTTGACAGGCTAAACCCCATCCCTACACTCTTACTCCTCAAACTGGCACCAGATTAGATGATTGCCAAGACATATCTTTTGATTTCTTGACTGCTACTTCCATGATCATTGATTGTGGTTCCACTTAAGACCAAATCATTGAAAATTTCATCATTTTTTCCATTTATCATGATATTATCTATCAGACCAGTTGTGGGGATTTTGGTCTTCCTTACATTGATTTTTAATCCATATTGAAGACTATAATCCTAAATCCTCATCAGCAAGTGCTTCAATTCCTCCTCTCTTTCAGGAAGCACAGTTGTGACATCAGCATACCACAGTGTGTTATAGGCCTTCTTCTGTCCCTGGACCTGCATTCTTCTTCTGGGTTGCGTAGCATAAAGTTTGATCAAGTATAGTGAAGTTTGCAATCCCAATGCACACCTTTCCTGATTTTAAACCATACATAGTTTCCTTGTTCTCTTCATACAACTACCTTTTGATCTACAAATTCTAAATGAGCACAAAGGACTGTTCTGGAAGACCCATTTTTAAAAACAGGTTATCCACAGTTTATTATGGTCCACTCAGTTGAATGCCTTTGATTAGTCAATGGAACTTGTCTTTCTGATATACTCTGCCTTCAGCCAGGATATACCTGACATCAGCAATGATATTTCCTCTTCAAAGACTTCTTGTGATTCTGGTCTGAATGTCTTGCAGCTCCCTGTCAATAAACTGTTACAGAAAACTTTTTTACTTGGGGAGAAACTGTCTTTCTATCAAATAACTGCTAAAAGAGTTAAAAGCAAAATAAAGTAAAACTGCTAAATATCAATATAAGACTAAAAAAATGGAGGAAAATTAAACTGAAATGGTTTGGAGTTATTTGTGGCAAATCGTTTCATTTCAAGCATAGAGAGAAAAGAAACAACAACAACAAAAGCAATGTTTCTATGCTTGAGTCTTTTTTTGCAGCCACTTTTTGATCCATATTTTGAGGAACTTCTTTTTCATTATTGTTCTATTTTAGCAAGCATGATCACTTTCTTCAGGGTTTGGTCTTTCCTGAAAATATGTCCAAAATACATGAGTCAATGTCATGCAGTCCTTATTTCTAAGGAACACTCTTGCAGTTTTTCTTCTAAGCCCAATTTGTCCTTTGAGCACCCCACAGTAATTTCAATAGTATTCCCTACTACCACAATTCAATGCCTTGACTGTTCCCTGATTTTCCTTATTCAATGCCCAACTTTCACACACATATAAGACAATTGAAAATACAGTTGAGTCAGGCACATTATCATCTTCAAAATCACATCCTTGTTTTTCAACACTTTGAAAAGACGTTGTGTTATAGACTTACCCAATGCAACACATAGTTTGAACTTTTGACTACTGCTTCCATGAGCATTGGTTGTAGATAGAAGCAAGATGAAATCCTTGAAAACTTTAACCTTTTCTCAACCATTTTTCATGATGTTGCCTATTAGTACAGTAGTGAGAATATATATATGTATATATGTATATATATATATACAGAGAAAGAGAGAAGTTGTCATCATTATAGAAGGCTAAAATTATTTATTTTCCTTAGCAAATGTGTCTAGTTCTCCTCTCCTTTGGCAAGCAAAATTTCATCTTCTGCAGAGGTTGTGAAAAAGTATTCCTCCAAATATGAAGCCACATTTTTCTTAGAATACCCCAATTTCTCTTATTATTTTATGAGCATGTAGACCGAATACTTAGGGTGAGAGGATACAACTGTAATGTACACCTTTAGTTAGTATAACTACTTTTGATACATGTAAGAGCTCCCCCACCCAGCACCATAAAATGTTCTGTAGCTCCATTTTTTCTCAAATTTATCCATAGTTGATTTGATCCACACAGATGAATGCCTATGCATAATAAACAAAGCACAAGTGAACATATTTCTGGTATTATCTGCTTCAATGTAAGATCAATTTAATGTCAGCAATGAATATTCTTTTTCCATACTCTCTTCTAAGTCAAGCCTGAAAGTCTGGCAGGTTTCAATGTATTCTTTCTTTATTTTTTGTACTTTTTTTTGGCATCACCACCCTCTGGTGGTCGTGAGAGCTACCCAGTGCTGCTCCTGAGAGCCGCCGCTGGATCTGAACTGCCGAGTCTGCAGGCTGCAGTCCCACACTCAATCACTTAGGCCACCGGGGCTCAGACAATTGTTTCTTTTTTTGTGGAAAACACTGACCCCTGGTGGGAGTGGGAGGCCCAACCTTGATCCTGGAGAGCTGCTGGTTTTGAACCTACAACCCTGTGGGCCACACTCCCGCACACAACCACTATGCCACCAGGGCTCAGGCATGGATTGTTTCAAATGTTGCTGGATGATCTTCAGCAAAAAAAAAAAAAAAAAAAAAAAATTACTTACATGTGATATTGATGGTATTATTTTATAATTTGAGTATTTTGTTGGGTCAAGTTCCCTTGAATGAGATCAAATATGGATCTCTTCCAGTTAGTTGACCAAGTAGTTTCCAAATTTCCTGGCATAAAAGAATAAATACTTCCAGCATCTCCAGTTCTCCCAACATCAGCTTGTTGAAGTATTTCTATTGGTATTCCATTAATTACTGGAATCTTGGTTTTAGCTAATTCTTTCTGTACAGCTTGGACATTTTCCTTCAGTTCCATTGGTCTAACTCATATGTTACTTTCAGAAATGAATGAATGTCAATCACTTATTTTTTGTACATTGTGCATGTTTTTTTCTGCCTTCTTTTCCTGCTTCCTGCATCATTTCATATTCTGCTCATAGAAATTCTCAATGTTTCAACTAACGGCTTGATTTTTTTCTTGAATTCTTTAACTTAAAATATTACAGACGGAACTCCTCCGGTGAGCGCAGCCCTGAGAAGCCCCAAGGACATTCTGCAGCCTTCCATCTGCCTGCTTCAAAACAAGCAACTAACCAATCATCTGTCCCGGTGATGCTGGTTCACTAAGTGGGGGGTGGGGGTGGGGGGTGCAACTGTCATTGCAGTTGATACCTGTCAAGAAACTCTTAAAGGCCACGATGGAAGTAGCAATGCCCCCACCTCAGATATACTTCGAAAAAACTCTGGCCATTGTCAAACCAGATATGGTTGATAAAGAGAGGCGATACAAGATATTATTCTCAGATCTGGATTCACCATTGTGCAGAGAAGAAAGCTACATCTCAGCCCTGAACACTGTAGTAATTTTTATGTGGAACAATATGGGAAAATGTTTTTCCCAAATTTGTCATGAGTTCTGAACCACTTGTTGCCATGATATTAGCTAGACATAAAGCCATCTCCTACTGGAAAGAGCTTTTGGGACCAAGTAATAGCCTAGTCACTAAGGAAACACATCCAGACAGCTTAAGAGCAATTTATGGCACAGATGCTCTGAGAAATGTGCTTCATAGAATTAATGACTTTGCTGCAGCAGGAAAAGAAATTCGATTCATGTTTCCTGAAGTGATGGTTGAACCAATTCCAGTTGGACAAGCTGCTAAGGATTATCTAAATTTGTATGTGATACCAACCCTGCTCAAAGGACTCACGGAGCTTTGTAAGCAAAAGCCAGGAGAACCTTTTGTTTGGCTAGCTGATTGGCTGCTGAAAAATAATTCTAACAAGTCTAAACTTTCTCACCGTCCAGTTTCAGAAGAATCTTATTAAAAAAAGTTCTGCAAAGAACAAATCTCAAACTGTATTATTATAAAAATGGTGTACTTCTATTTTTTAAGAAAATTAATTTTGGGGCTGAGCCCCGGTGGCGGAAGTGGCTGAGTGCGGGACTGCGGCCCGCAGGCTTGGCAGTTCAAATCCAGTGGTGGCTCTCAGGAGCAGCACTGGGTAGCTTCCACGATCACCAGAGGGCAGTGATGCAAAAAAAAAAAAAAGAAATTAATTTTGAAAGATTTATGTACTTAATTTTTAACAGCTTAAATAGCTGTGTTAAATCACTTTTAAAAGATCATTCTATTGGGGGCTCTATCAGTTCTTAAACATTCTCTATATTGATTGTATCAAGCATATTTATACATATGTTTTCCTCATCATTTTCTTTATTTGCCAAAATATTTTCTACTTGAGCCCTTGGTATAAGCACCTCTTTTTCCCCTCCCTTCCCCACTCTCCCACCCTTGTGACTCTGTTCAATTATATATTATTAGTATTTCCTCTTTTACACTGTCGTCTCCCTTCACCCACATTTCTGTTATTCATCCTCTTGGGGGCGCTATATATCCAACCTTGTGATGGGTTCCCTCTTTGCCATCTGTAGACAATTGGATAGCTCCTTCTCCCATAGAAGGGTTAGAATGAAGGAATGATTCAACCAAGGTGCAGCATGGCACCAGTCAACACATATCATTCTTGAATGCTTCATCCTCCCCAATATAGACCTGGAAGACATACGTTTGTACAGACGTTCTCGACACATTTTTTTTTTATCATTTGGTATGCATTTTTATTTTTATTTTTTTTATAAATCATTTTATTGGGGACACATACAACTCCCATCATGATCAATATATACGTCAACTATATGCAGACTACATTTGCACACCTGCTCTCATCATCGTTCAAAACTTCCTCCCTCCACTTATCCCCCCAGTACCAGCTCCCCGTATTTCCTCTCCTTCTCCATTCTCCCTCCCTATGAACCCTTAATAATTCACAAATTGTTATTGCTTTTTCATATCATACATTGATGTCGACACACATTCTTGACACATGAAATTCACATGCTCGGCACATGGAATTAGGACAGAAAAAACCCTCAGGAACAGTAGTAGAAGAGCGATGGCATATTAAATAACTTTTAAAAATTAAGCTTTTAAGGAATCAAAAAAATTACAGATGTGCTCTTTCCTTTATATTGTTTTAATTCTCAATCTTTGCATTTTCATTGAAACATTTTGCTATTCTTTCTCTAAATTAAGATGAATGTTCTGTCTATGTGCAGGTGAAGCTGGATGAAGTGGTTTTTTAGGTATTTTTTATTGAGTTTATTTCGTGATGATTTGTCTTTCCTTGCTGTGGTATATTGATGTCTCCTACTATTATGGTTCAGATGTCTATTTCTCCTTCCCTCACTGAAAATTTTATTGATATAGTTTGATGATCTTTCATTGGGTATTGCTTTATGCCAGCTTGACTAGAAAAGCAAATCCAGTGGCACCCATATATGTGCTAGAGTTCTACATAAAGTAGTAAATGTATATCAAGGAATATTTCAGTTCAGACCAACACAAATCCAGAAGTCTTATAGTATTCTATAAGACCGATACTAGTGCATGAGTCTCCCTTAGACTCATGCAGCCACATGCAATGATGCAGAATGTAGGAAGATCACAGGCTAGTGGGTGCAAAGTTGTGTGGATCCAATGGCAATGACACTGGCAACTGTCAGGGTCAGGTATCAGAAAGGTGAGGGCCTATTATGGTTTCTGTTGAAAATCTCATCTTATCATTATTGGTTACCTTTTATATGTAAATCTCATAATATTTCTTCTGAGCTGCTCTAATAATTTTCTCCTTTATCTTGACATTCGAAATTTGGGTTATATTATGATGATTCTCTTTTGGGAGTATTTCAACTTCTTTTGTGGGTTTTCAGGGATTCTTTTTTTTATGATGGTAGGGTAGTTTTTCCTTTTATTAGTATCCCATATAATTCTTATTCTTCATATTTTTTTAGTCGATTGGTCTTGTGAATGTGAATCAAGGGATTTTCCTTCAAACATACTGATTCTTTTTTGAGTTTTTCAATTCTTTTTTGCTTTTCTAAAAATAGCCCTAGTACATTGTCTTAGTATTAATAATCTGGATTCTTATTTATTGTTGCTCTGTGATTTATATTTTTAATGTCTTTTTTCCCCTGAAGTTGTTTCTATCTTTTACTTCACCCATTGAAAGTACCTGATTATTATCCTTCTGGGTTTTTGTTTTATTTGGTTTTTTGGGGGGAGGGGGGAAGTAATGTCTTTTCTTCTATTGTAAGATCTCCGGGATATATATTTTGTTCACTTATTTGTGCTAACCTTTCTTGTTTCTTTGCGGACACCGAGATTTTTTGTTGTCTCCATGACATTGTAATGCAATGTTTAGAAGTGGAGGTTGTCTTGGCCTTGGACAGCTAGTTGTCTTTATCAAATGGGAGGTCTGAGAAAAGAATAGTAAAGACATCAAAGGGAAAACAATGAACTGTGCCCCTCGTGCTGTCTAGGTGGCCTCTCCCATAAGGCATGGAGAGTGCTGAGGACTATGTGCCCAGCAATCTATAACACTAGTTGGATAGGCAATTCCTTCATGCAAAAAGAGCAGGAGAGAGCAATGGGGAGTATATGGCCAATATCCCTTTTGAACAACTTAGGTGGGCTCTCCCTTCTGTTACAGAGAGTAGGAGTGATTGAGTTGCTTCTGTTCCTTTCATGCCACGCTGATGATTTTAAAAAGAGAAAAATAAATAAATAAATAAAACTCTATATCTGCTCTTTTAGCTCTAGTCCAGAGTTTGCATTCGCACAGGTAGGGGTAATAAGCATAGCCCTCTCTGATAGCCTCATTAATTCAGTGAGAGATAAAAGAAACAGGAATGTAATGAGCAATACAACAACAAACATGAGGAACAGACAAAACAAAACAAAACAACAAAAAACTAGGATTCTGAAATCTCGGAAGGAAAAGATCAAAGGTAAGTGAACTGAGCCAAATGAACCAAGAGATATCCACAAGAATGAATGTGATCTGTAGGGTTGGCTAGAGAAACAAAACCAGGGACCCCCATATATGTATTAGGAAGAACTTTAGTGGACACCCTTTTTGTCAGAGAGCACTACAAAGTTGTTTATGAAGTAGAGGTTGTTGGTTTAAAATGAATACCTTATTATTTAATCTCCTCTTTGACCCATTTAAAAATGTTTCCACTTTTAATATTTTCTGTTTTTTCCCCTTGATTGAGGTTTTTCTGCTCCTCTCCCCTCCCTCCAGTTATTGTTGTTGTGATATTTTTGTTTATTTGTTTCCAGTTCGGTTTTTATGATTTTCTATATATGAAATCTAGGATAATTTCTAGATAGCAGAGACAGTAACTGGATAGAAGCCTGGAAGGGGAAGATGAACGTAAATAGGATGTTAATAATGAGTGTGAGAAGAAAAAGTTCTGAAATTGATTTTGGTTATGATTACACAAATCTTCTAAATATGATTTAATTACTAAAGTGTGATATATTAAATATGTACTAATAATAGTATATTAAGGTAATTTTTCATAAAGTGTATATCCCATTCCAGTCCAGTTCAAGTCCAATGCTGGTCAGGGCCCTTTTCAGAGTCATTTAGTTGCAGACTGATGATACAAAAATAGGAAGTGGGATGCAATGATAGCACATGAGTTCAGAAATGCACGTTTAAAGTTACTGGAAATGTTGCAGAGTGTGGATGTTCTCAAGTTGGCTCCCAGGGTGGCACAGCTCACACAGGACTTCCTCTGGAGGCAAGCACAAACTCCCAGCAAACAGGGAAGTAGAGAGAGAGAGATGGCAAACCTCCCAGGAGAAATCATCAGACTACCCTGATTGGTAGGTTGGAGTCTACCCTTCCAAACATGCAAGTTGAAATTAAACCTAACTTTTACAAAGTGTGACGGGTGTCTTTTTGTGTGATGGTCTCAGGTTGATGTCGGTTTTGTTGTCATTTCTCTACTCAAAGAACTCCTCTTAATAATTTTGTCAGTTTAGCTTTGTTTAAAAAAAATAATTTAATTTATCCTTTTCTGGAAACATCTCTATATTTTCCTCATATATGAGGGACAATTTTGCTGACTGTGATTCTTGGTTGGAAATTTTTTTCTCTCAGTTTTATACACATGCAATCTAATTATCTTCTTTCTTGCAATGTTCTTTTGAGAAATCTGAGCATTTAACTGGGTTCTTTTTATAGGTAAATGCTACGCTTTTGCAAGATACTCTCAGTATCTTTCCATGCCTTTGATTTATGCTATATCATGGTGACCTAAAATTAATTCTAACCTGTTTGGGGTTCTTTTGTCTCCTTATGCAGTTCATTTCTCTTCTTTCTATGGTGCTTGGGAAGTTTTCTTCCAGCAGCTTTTGAACAATTTTCTCTGTTTATTTATTTTTACTTTATATTCCTGAATTCTGTCAGTCATATGCTATTCCTTATGATTATACTCCACATAATTCTTAGACTTTCTTCAGATTGTCTTGTTCTTTTTATAGCTAGCTTCTAAAAAGCTTGTAGCTTATATTGGAAAAATCATGTTCGAATTTACTAAGTTAGCCCTTCAATTGTATTGTTTTGCTCCCATAATGTACTATAACTAATATCTCCATATTAATCTTCTAAATTTTTCTTTGGTGTTTCTGTATATTTTCTCATATTTCATTTATTTTTTCAGATTGCTCATGTAATTTTCCCTCAACTGTCCTATACTTTCCCACCCTCATTTTTCTGTAAATCTTTAAATCTTTTTTACCAGGTGTTCAATGAACCTAAAAATAATTGCTCTTAATTCCTATTCTGCTATTTCCAATAGTTTAACTTTCTCATGAAGGTCTTTTGAGTTCATACACTGTACATTTGGTTCTATCATTTTCTAATGTCTCTTTGTATGAGCTGTAATGATCAGTTTTTTTATAATTGCATTACATTTATGTATATTTATTGATGAAATGGCTGTGGAAGGATTGTTGGTCCTTCTCCATTATGTGTATCTGTTAAAAGTAATGACAGGAAATGCAGACAATTATCTCTGTTTAGTGTGGGAATAAAGAATAATTTTCAAAACAATAAAAATAAATTTACACTTGATCTTAGCCTAAAGACTGAGAAGCAATAAAAAGTAGAATTCTACAACAGCAAAAGAGGAAAATGTAAACATGCAAATCAATAAACGAGCATGTAGCAAAACAAAACAAGCCAGAAATAAAATTAAAACCAAAACAAAGAAATCAAAAACAACAATAAAAAAACAGCTCAAAATGGAATAATAATAAATGAGCAGTTAATCTATGTGTCCCACATGCTCTGTTGCTTGAAAATAAGGTCATCTTTAAAAGGGTACTCATCAACTTTTGTGTTGGGATCCCCCAACCACCTAGTTTTGATTTCTCTACTTTTGAAAATAAGGCTAAGGGAAGACCCTGGATATTGTGAGTGGTTTCTTCTTTGTTGTTGTTGTTGTTGTTGTTGTTGTTGGGCATCACTGCCCTATGGTGGTCGTGGGAGCTACCCAGCCTTGCTCCTCGAGAGCCACTGCTGGATTTGAACCACCAAGTCCGTGGGTCGCAGTCCTGCACTCAACCACTCCGCCACCGGGGCTCAGCCCCAAGTGGTTTCTTCTTTATGGACAGAAAGAAAGGCAGTGTGCATCCACTCAGTAATGCTATACAAAACTTAGTGGGTTGCTTTCGTCAAAAGATCACAGCCAAAAATAACTGTGAAATGCAATTTTATTCTAGAAACCAGGTAGTGGCTACGTGCTGGAATTGACTTGGCAACTCTCTTTTTTTCCTAGATGAAAATTAGTTTATTCCTTTTACAAATTGCCTTATACAATAGTTATCAATAAACCATTTGTACCATCCAGAGACCTATGATATCTATATAATTATCTTGACTATGACCTTGTTCTACGTTTACAGTAAAGCTATTACGTACATAATATATCCACATAGGAACTGTAAAAGTATTGTTCTTGACAAACAGGGGGAAAAAAACCTTACATAATTGGTTTCAATGATCTCGTGTAAACCCAGCCTCTATAGCTCAGGTACTGGTAGCGTGGTGGCTTCAACATTGCCGTGATGCCATGAAGGTTTCATCAATTGGTAGGGTCATTCACAGAGTTTTAGGGGACTGTCCAGGCTAAGGCAGTCTGGGATAAAAGGCCTGCTGATCTGCTTTGAAAAATCAACAGGACACAAAACAAACAACTGTCCAGTGAAAATCTTAGAGATTGCCGCAGAACTTTGTCTGACTCACTTTCTGTGGAGTCATTACCTGGAGAGATCATTGACTCATTCACTGCAGAAAGACGTCCTTTGTGAAGCAGTGGGCCAGTAAAGGGAGAGGTCTGACAGATTATTGGCAGTGATGGGCTGGAACATATTGGGAATGTTAAGGAAGATGTATGATCAAGTAATTTATTGTTGCATTATATTTAATATAAAACAGAACTGACATAACTCTTCATAGCTATCAGAATCAGGTTTGTTTTTTGTGTTGGTTTATTTTTTTTTGTTTTTTAAACACTATGAAGCCATGTAAATGATTGCAGATTGAGTTTTAGTGCAGGCACAAAAATCTTAGCCAGGTATCTATTTCAATATGAACAGGCTATTTTCAAGATTATTTCCTGTAAATGCCAAAAATCCTTTCATTTTTATGGATTCTACTTATTCAGAAGCTTGGTGAAACAAGGCACCTATATCTTTTCTTACTCTACAAGGACATATAATGCCATGTACCTTAATTTTCAAGTTTTTTTTAACCTAGATATCACAAAATTTTATTTTGACCTCAAGAAATGATAAATGGTTAAGTATACAGTACAAGACCAATTATTTCCCAAATAATTATTGGTGAAAAGTGTGAAAGAGATGAGTGGTTGAATAAACATGAACAAAATTTGTAATTTATTTGATATTATGATCACATAAGAATCTAAATTGTTTTTTTCTATTTCTACAAATTAGCAGCAAGTCATTTCCTAACATATTAAATTTAACTCAAATTTATATAATTTTAGTTATATATCAAAAACCTATTGAACATATATCAACTGTTTCCTGTGGTTTCAGTGTTCCTTGAATAAAAGCTAGCATATAGTCAAAAGATGTCATGTAGCTGTTGCTTTCCAGATTTGGACCTGTCTGATTTTGGAGAAATGCCATTTGATCTAATTTTTCTATGAATCAAGTGTAAATGGGATTTGGAAATCTGGATTCAATTATCTATTAGTATCAATATTTTTTATTGGAACAGTTTCATCCATTTGTTTATATAATTTGTATGGTTTGTTTTGGGTTTGAGTGACAGAATTGAGTGGTTGTAGCTGAAATGCTTATCCAATGTGGCATAACACATTTTGTTCCTGGACTTTAAAAAAAAGCAGCAGGATGAAAATTCCTAGTCTAGATGCTTCCTATAATACCTTGAGATTTTAAAATTATGTAATTCTATGATTCTTTCTTGTTTGGTAAGTACTGAAAAAATGATTTGGTATCTTCTAAATATAATACTCAGCACATCAAGTATCTAGTCTTATTGTAACACATAAGGCATTGCAGTCATTTTTTTAGAAATGTGAGATGTATAACAAAATGTGAACTAAAATATGATATAGCACCTACTAAGAATATTTGAAGACAGCATAAACATTAATGGTATGCTAAGTGAAATAGTTATTGAAGGATATGGTTGGAATATTGAGTTTTAAGTTTTGAAATTTTAACAAACATACAGCTTTTGTTGAGTGAAGACACACACAGACATTGACTCCTATACAAGATTACCTCGGAGATAATGCGGGCTCAGTTCTTGCTCAGGCAATGAAACAAGTATGGCCATAGAGTAAGTTAAGGGGATTTTTTCTTCTGTTGCTGTTGAGTGCCAGCGAATTGCTTCTAACCTACAGCAACCCCATGCACAACTGGAGGAAACACGTGCTGGTCCTGCACAATCCTTGTTCTCAGGATTGAGCTCTTTCCTGTTGTCACTATGTCAACCTATGCCGTTGAAGGCCTTTCTCTCTTTTGCTGAACCTCTACTTTACCAAGTGCGGCACACACCAATGAAGCCTAAGTGCCAGCAAGTCAATTTTGATTCATAGTCCCTCTGTGGACAGAGTAGAACTGTCCCTTTACATTTTTAAGATTGTAAATCTTTATGGGAGCAGAAGGCCTCATCTTTCTACTATGGATTGACTTCTGGGCTTGAACTGCCGACTTAGTGCTTAGCATTCCATCACACATTATCAAAATGTTTCTAAGTATTATTTTAAAAGTCTAGATTTTGAAGAGGGATATTTGTTTAATGCCTTAAAATTAGTCAAATAAAATAATCCAAATGTGTCAAAAGCATTTCTCCCCAAAATCTGTTGGTGGTTTTGAGCTGGTGATTTTTAATTACAAACCTTGTGGTTAGTGATCCAATGATTATTTGAGAGTATGAGGGAAACTTGGTGTGTTGCAGGTAAGTACTAATAAAGTTGACTCTGATTCCACAGTATGTGAATATAACCATGTTCCGTGGAGTTTCCAAAGGTTCCTGTTTAACATGTATAGCTGCAGATTATTTGTCCAAAGTATCTTTGAATCTTAACTCTAAACTTGTTGTTTATAGCCAAGATTGATAGCCATTTGCAGTACAAGGGATTCTACAATTCAGGTAGATATGGTCTAAATTACACATATGTAAACACGAGCTTATTATCTATACAATGAGTATATTAATATTTCTTTTATAGGAGTATTTAAAAACAATAGTTAAGAACTTTTGCTTAATACATGACATAGTCTGCATGGTGTATATACAGCACTTCCTCATTGTATTTTTATTCTTTTTATTGTGCTTCCTACATTATATGTTTTTTCTTTGTTTTGTAGTTTTACAAAATAAAAGTTTGTGTCAGTCCTGTGCTAGCAAGTGGATTTTCACCATTTTTCTAGCAGCATATGATAAATTCCAGTCTGTATTTAGTAATTAATACAATGTTTCAAGATTTTCATAATGCTTTTGACACAGTAAATCCCAGCAGAATGCAAACATGATTTTCATATATGCTAAGACAACTGGCACATCTAAAAACAGCACATTTCATGTCCTGAAGCTGCAGTCAAAAGATCAAAAGATGCATTGCTTTGGGTGCATCTGCTGCACAAGACCTTCAGAGTCCTGAAAAGCAAGGATGTTATGCTGAGCAAGACATTTCTCTAGAAAAAAGGCAATTTTCTTCTTTCTTCCTTCTTGATTTTAAGACAGGTGTGTAAAAATCAACATTGCTAATTCGTTGTCAAATTTTTCTCAAGGTAAATCCAGTAACTAGAGCCAAGATGACTATAAAGCTAGTAATTATTTCATATTTAAGCATGACATCAAATGCAGTGTCCAGTGTTGTTATGTGTATTCATTCTTCTTGGTGATGGAATAAAATGCAGAGGGGCAAGAAGGATAATCCCCCTTAGTACGATGCAGAAACTCACAGGTACAAAGTCTTCTTTCACAGGGGAATTGTAAGAACAAAGTCACATTGCAAGCTGAACGAGCTTTGCTAATAGATTAAACAAAATCATCAACGGGTCTCCTCTCTTAAAAGTGTGAGATAGGGGAAAATTGCTTCTGGGTATTTGCTGTTAAAAAATAAAGAAATCGAGGGAAGGCAATAGTGACATAGAGAGTGGGAAGTTTCTAACCTCATGCAATTTCCCCCCAATCCCTTCGTCTTTATTTCTCATCCCAGAGGTTCCTGAGCTAGTTCCTCACTGTTCATCACCCTCCTAATTCCAACCCATTCTCTCCTTTTCCAACTCCTGCCTGCCTGCCTACCTCTACTACGCCACCCACACTGAACTTCCAGTTCTAAAAAGAAAAAAACAAAAAAGGAAATGTCTAAGCTAAATATTTTCTATATATTTTTTGATAAGCGAATGTATAAAATCTGGCTATACTTTTTTTTTGCCATAGCGAATTATAATTGATAGTTGCTATCCAACTACACTCAGAGATTTAGCTTAAAGATCTATTATGATGATTTATGCATATGGATCTTTAGTTAATGAAAATGTGTTAAGAACATTACATAGTACACTGATTAAAGCTTCTGTCAGAATGGATTTGATTTTCAGCAGAAATAAATTTATCCAGACTAGCAATTTATCTAGAGTAGCAATCTACATTTTAATATTGTTTTTACTGTCCAAATCTTCTACAAATTAATCCATACTGCATAAGTAACATTTCACTACTTTATAGTGTTATTATTATTTTCCCTCATTTAATTCTGATGACCCAAACCATTGTTGCCATTGAGTTGGACAGCAACCCTTTTGGACAGAGTAGAATTGCTCTCTAATTTCTGCTACTGTCAGAAAAATACTGGAGAAGAGAGCCTCGTTTTTCTGGTTGGTACTAGCTATTGGGCTTCAATTGCTGACCTTGCAGTTAGTAGCTAAATGCTAACTGATTATTGCCAGTGCCTCCAGTCCTCACAATAGTCTTTGGTGATCAGAATTACTCAGGCTGAACACTTCCAGATTTACATTCCAATGAATAATTGATAGGTAGCATCTCACTTAATAGTTAATCAGAATTTTCTGAAGTAATTATGGTTACTGCCCACCTGGATTTTTTTTTAAAGTGAGGAAAATAATAAGAAGTTTAGGTAAGTGTTTCTGGTGGAAGAGGTAATATTGAGGTAACTTACCTACATAGCCCTTACATTAGGTTATAACTTTAATCTCTGTAAAATATATGCAAAAATGAAAACACTAAGGAATAGAAAATCAGCATTCAGGAAAAGGTGGATTTCCCATTTTTATTATTTTTTTGCGTGAAAGAAATCTCCACCAATGTGCATTATAGACAGAAACGACTTGGATAGGCTTTGTAATTTCTCATGGCTTGAAGAACAAGAATGGGTGTGTGTGTATTGAAAAAATAGTGTTAAGGCTAGTACAGCAGGTGAAACGTGAGAAGAGATACTACATAAAGGAGAATAAAGAAATGTGGTCGTGCATTCTGTATGTTAATGAGGTTCCATATTTTGATTGATTTCTGATTTATGAATGCTCTGGGAAGACTGCGAACAGTCACTACATCTAAAGGTATCAAACGACATTGACTTCAGTGGCTCCATCTTAAAAGTGAGATAAAGTCCAGAGTTTGCCTTCAGACAACATAACTATATTCTAAGTCAAACAAAAGAGAAAAAATATCTCTTAAATATGTAAAATAACCTAGGATCTACATGTCTATATTCAAAATTTTAGCATGCTTTCTAAAATGTATACATATGGTAAAAATGATGCTAATGATGATGGACAATATGATTCATACTCACCAGAAAAGGTAACCAATTGGGAACAGCTGTGAAATAAACCAGACACTAGAACTGGATCCAAGATGCTGATTTCTGTAGTAAATAGAATTTTTGAAAAATAAAAAAAAATTACAGATAGTAATTAAGCACCAAAAAAAACCATATCTGCATTGGAATCTTTACAGAAGATTTCATACAATTTCCTATATTTGTATAATTATAAATTAGTATAGCTAAGATACAAAATGGATCAGATTATAAAATGTCAGCTACTATGTCATGCTATCTCTTACTAAAGGCTTATTTTCATAATCTGTGATTTATACGGGGAAATTAAGGCAAAAAAATTAAACAATGTGTAAGATGATAAGGGTACAGTAATAAACATGATAGCAAAGTTCAAAGGAGTCTACAATTCAGTGAGGGTTATAAGTAGCTAAATAGTTACTATCAATGATTAGTAATGATTGATCAATGGTTAATTATCAGTTAATTACAAGTCCCAGCTATAATTTTATAACATAAAATTTATTATGAAGCATACTGTATTTAGAAAAGAAATGTAATTTATTGTTATGAAAAGGTCACAAAACACTATATATATATCATCTGCTGGGGCTGAGCCCTGGTGGCATAGTGGTTGTGTGCAGGACTGCAGTCCACAGATTTGACAGTTCAAATCCAGCAACAACTCTCCAGGAGCAAGGCTAGGCTTCCTACACCCACCAGGGCAGTGATGCCACACACACTCACAAAAAGAACAACATCTGATGTATTTCTGTAAATATTTAATTATTTGTACCACATATAGTGTGTGTGTATATATGTATGTATGTATATATATATATATGTGGTGGAAAATTATCTACTGGATGAATCTTTAATATTTCAATTCTTCATAAGTGGATTATCCATAAGGAAAACAAGAGGAGTTAATATCAAGGGCTTAAGTAGAAAACAAATGTTTTGAGAATGATGATGGCAACAAATGTGCAAATGTGCTTTGCATACAGTGGAAGGATGTATGGATTGTGATAAAAGTTGTAGGAGTCCCCAACAAAATGCTTTAAAAAATTATCCTTGATGTTATGGTGTATTCATTGATAACACATCAGATTGAACCCCTCTTGGCAGTGTTCATCCCTACTAATAATTGCTCTGTGGGACAGAGTGGAATTTCCAAGGTGTGCTGGACTGTTCACCACCAGATTGGCAGTGAAAACTACCAGTCACACCCCAGGAGAAAGGTGTGACTCCAGTCCCATAACATGGTAAGTCTCAGAAATTACCCGGTCGTGATCCATCAGACTTGATTCAATGGCAGTGAGTTTGGTTTGGGCCTTTGGAACCTGTCCAGATGCAGACTGCCACATCTTTTTTAATGAAGCACCTGAAGTACTTGAAACAACAAACACTTGGTTCACAACTGAATGCTTAACCACTGCACTGCCAGCACTCCCTACTTATTAGGTTAACTACAGGCACAATTCAGTACTAGGTAAAGAGCACATCCGCTTAAAATAGAAAAGTGCTTGTGTGCCATGATTTACAAATGCCCCGGTTACAGGAATATTTTGGGTGGTAGATTTGCTAATGAAAATGATTGGTAAAATGTAGACATCTAGTATATTCCTAGTCTGTCTCTGGAGCAAAACATTACTGACTCTACAAAGCAGCTCTAGATGAGTGGATTAAGTGATGCGGAGCAAGAACAGTAAACATTGCACTGAAGGGGGAATGCATGCTTGCACACCTCCATAGTTCAAACACATGCTAGCATTTCGATTGTCTCCTAGACGAGGCACAGTCACTGAGGATAAATGGCTCCATCCATCTCTCACACTTCTGTCTACGAAACTGGTTTTTATGAATTACTCTCCTTTATTGGAAATTACATAAAATATAGGAATGCCTCTACTCTTGCGAAGTGTTCTACAAGGCAATTAACTTCCCACAGACCCACAACATGAAACAAATAGTAATATGAAGAGAAGCCAACAAATATGTATATATATATGTATAATATGTATATATATATAAATTTGCTATATAGCATTGCCATTTGAAACCATGCTAGCTATAGAAGTTCACTGTAGCACTGCAACATTTTAGAGTGTCTCAATCCAAAAACTCTCAACACTAAACCAATAAGATCTCTCATTTCACACTTAAAAAAATACTTTTTAATTTTTCAAGTCTCCCAATTTGCAAGAACTACATTGAATTGTGAAAATAGCCAGAACATTGTCTTAGGGTTTTAGCACTTGCCTTCCCAATCCATAGTTAATCAATCAATATTGACTGGTTTGTTTCTTTTTACTCTTTTTGTTCCCAAAGAACTTAAAAATCTTTTTTACCCAACCTGCTTGCCACATCCCACACAAGCAGACAGATAAGTCTATAGGAACTCTTAAGAATTTGCTGTCATTTTCCCCAGGATGCTTTCTTCTTGGACAGACTACTTGCCTTTCTCTTGTTTGTATATTTTTATTATTGTCCCCTTTCATGTATGTGATCTTTGTTTTTCAAGTTTTCATATTTTGTCATAAACAATGACTACTTCTGACAATGTTTTGCATAATTTGAAGTGATGATACAATAATGTGTTGTTGCTGGGACTTGATATATCAATTTTTGACTTATAGAAATCACAGGAATGATAATTTAGGAATTATAATTCAGGAATGATAATGCTGACATGACCAAGAAGTTTTTTTTATAAAATGTGCACATTTAACTGATATATGCATTTCCTATGTGCTAAGTATGCTTCTAAGACACTCAATGTACACAAAGCCAATGACACATTTTTGCCATTAAATAAATGAAATGTACACTTGCTCACATTGACTTCTTCCTTTTGGCATGTTTGGTTTCTCTTTAGTCACTGGGTGGTAAGACAAAGAAGGCAACAGGAGATAAGATCACTCCATATGCAGCCATTCTATAGCCTTGGCAACTATTTCACAGGATCTGTTCTTGCCTTTTGACAGCAGTGCATGACCTCTGGGTGATGCCAATGCAGATCAGAAGTGCCAGCACTAGTTTCATATTTTCTATTTCTGAAACACATGTGGTGAAAGTCTTGGACACGAAAAAAAAAATCTGTCAACTCCCACACCAGCAGCTGTCACCTATAGTTAATCTTTTTATTTCTATCTGTGTATTTCCCCTCACACCACCTTATCTCCCACACACGATGTCGCCATCTGCCACTACATTTTAATGCATCCAACTGACCTCTTCAAATATGGTCCTGCTATTATTTTTAGTAAGTCAAGCATCACTAAGTTTGCGATTGTGATTTCCTTTGAAGGTCAAATTAAACATTGCATAACTGAATTATCTATATTTACTCACTAGTAGGCATACGTATTTTTAAAGATGGAATTTCAATAACTATGTAACACATAATGTTCAAGTCTTTGTGTAATAATATATTGCTAATTTTGAGTAAAGTACATATAAAGGAATGACACAAGGGTAGTTTTATTTTTGCTTCAAAGCACAATGACTCATGAAAAACAATAAATTAATTGAGACAGCTTTTATAGGTTAACTGTTAACACTTCAGTAATTGTGGCAAAAAAACTTTATATTTGTTTTTCCTCTTTTTTCATGAAAATTACTCTTTCTTAATATATACTGCTAAGAAGTTGCATATGACAAGCTCTGGCCTTTTCATTGTGACAACATATGCATCACTTCTGTGATGAAGCATGGTTTTATTCACTAACCAAGATCTCAAGGTTAACTAAGTCATAATCATATAACCAAGTCTACCTTGACATATGCAAAAGGTCTCAAATGAAGAAATAATTAATAATGTTTCCACTACCGCCCACCCCCATTCTCCAATTGAAAATTAGAATGACTATTCTCTTTTCTAAATATTCTGAGTATCCAGTTGTGTGTGCTTAGTGAAAAACTAGCCCCAACTTCCTGTTAGGTCAATTAAGCAAGACAATGATTTCCTTTTCTATGGAGATGGAGTCCTTGGGTCATGCAAAAACCCTCAACTGTTAACTGACATATTGGTGATTTCAGAAGTCTACTCCAGAAGCAGTTTAGCAGAAAATCCAAGAGATAATCTTCAAAAAAAAAAAAGTCAGTCATGGATACTCCTTTGGAGGGCAGTTCCACTCTGACCCAAGTCCGGTCACTATAAGCCAAGACAAACTCAACATCTGTGTTGGCTGCTGAAACAGCAGAGGATAGGCAAAAAATTCTCTGTCGACCATCTGCTGTCATATATAGACACAATCATATTCACAATCACAGAAACTTCTGTGTGAATTATCCCTAAAACCAACACCACAAAGCAAAATTGACTATTGTGACAAAAGATATAAAGAAAGAGAAACAATGACAAAGCCTCAGATGCACATTATTTCTAGGTTAGGTCTAGAGAACAGAAGAAGACATCCACACAAGGAGAGAACACTAGCAGAAACAAAATTGTTTTCTGTATACATCATTGAATGTTTCACTTTCTTTATAAAGCAAGTAAATAAAATGAATTTGAAAGGATTTTGAGATTACACATCTGTCTGTCTAAATTATATGTGAGAACTCAAAACCAAACAGATGGAACTGAGGAGGATTAGGGAATAGCATTCTTTGGATTTTATGCATCTATAATCACAATGGCTTATACCCCATTCACAGCTACTGGTCTTAGGACTGGCAGACAAGCTTGTAAATATAGACTGCAACACCTGTGTGTCAAACAAGTAGATTCAGGTGTAATACTAGGTTCCCTTGAGAAGCCTGATAATTTTGCTCAGTTAAACATATGTGCATCATTCTTGCTATCATTGTCACCTTCTCTGAACAAGCCAGCAATTATAAATTAGGATAAATACTATTGCACAAAGTTTTCAATACAGTTGAAGTATGAACTTTTCTTACCAAATAGGTGGTGCAAGGTGTCATATTCCTTTCTATGTCTTCTCGAGTTTTGTCCACTCTTTCCTCCATCTTCTCTGGCTTCTCTACTGTCAATGCCCAATGAATGGCATGGGAAATTGGAAGCATACTCAATTGTAAAAACATTTCTCTTTCCTTTTTCAAAACATTGATAGCATATAATGTATTTAGTAAGGGATACAGATAAATTTTTCACCAGTCTTATGCAAGGAGTCATGTTCTTCAAGTTGGTTACAACTTGGGTCACTAACCTCAAGACTTGCAATTCAAAACAACCAGGAGGTCCTTGGATGAAAGATGAGGCTTCTACATCCGCAAGGGTTACCATCTCAGACACTCACAGGGGCAGTTTTAGACAGCTCTATAAATCACCATGAGTTGGCATTGAGGTGAAAGCTGCAAGTGAATAACATACCATGTTTCTTCTGAAGGGACCATTCATTCTTACAGTTCCTGCCACTTAAATGCAAAACAACATAGAAATATAAGAAAGTGTTGTAAATTGTAGTTTGAAGAAATTTGGTGTACAAAGTAACACAGATATTTCTACCAAAATAGGGGTAGACACACCTGACAAGGTAGGTGTGTCAATGGAATTTTAATGAAGTAAGAAACATTTCATCATAATAATGAATCATCAGCTTTAAACTAAGCTAGATAGGTATTAGCATGATTTTGGTCTGACAATGAATTAGACAAAAATGTCAAATAAAATTTTATGCTTGAATAAGGTCCTTGATAATCATTCACTTGTAGTAATCTGATACCAAGTTTGTGATTAACCTTCATGAATCTCATATTCAATTTGTTAGTTAAGATCCCTTTCCTCCACAACTTTGACAATTTTAGCAAAAGATGTTGAAAATATAAAGTGTAAGGAATCTTACATTTCAAGAAAATGGTAATCTGATTAAGGGTGATCCTGAAATCTACCTTAAAGATGGGAAATAGAATTTCTGTAAATTACAAAAACCAGTACAATTAATTTCAAATTAGATTTAATATATATTTTAATCATATCTTCAGTCCACTTTGCTACAACACAATTAAAAATTAAAATGGGCATTTTATTTTCATGTCTTGTGATTACCATGCTTTCAAAAAGAAATAAAAATAATTAAAATATCTAGCAAATTATTAAATTTGGTTTAAAACCAGGGTCATTTAATTAACATGGTTATGGAAAGCTAATTTGACTAAATCATTTACACAGCAAAGCTTGTTTTATTACAATTAGAGTGACTGTTGAATCATATAGGTCAAAGAAGGCTTTATTTCCATTTACAGCTCATTTAAATGTCAAGGCTGTGAGTTAAAGGCATGAAAGTACCAGTCTTGACACTCAGACTCATTTCAATTTTGTTATATTTGATTAAATTAAATGAATCAAAGTTGCAAAAACTATACTGAAGAGTTGTTTTTAAAGCAGTGTGGAGGAAGAAATTGTAGGAGTAATTTTGTGTGTGTGAGTGTGTGTGTGTGTGTGCTTTCAGTTACTTTTAGGGACTTCTATTAAGCCTTCAGTATGGATTATATATCACTGTAAAGAAGACCCACATTCTCACAACTGGACCAACACGCTATACCAAGAGAATTAGAGGAAGGATTCAGGCTGTCAAAGATCTTGTCTTGCTTGGATTTAAAGTCAAAATTTATGGCAGTAGCAGTCAAAGGATCAAATGAAGGACACATTGCATTTGGTTCATATCTTATACAAGAACCCTTTAAATTGTTAAAAAACAAGGAGATTACAATGAGTATTAAGATATCCCACCCCTGCTCACCCAAGCTATGGTATTTTCAGTTGCATCATATGGGTGTGAAAGTTGAACATTATATAAGGAAAACTGAAGAATCAATGCATTTGCATTTTGGTGCTTGTGAAGAATATTGAAAATACAATAGAGACCCAAGAGATACGTCTTGAAAGAAGTACAACTAAACTATTTGTTAGAGACAAGCATGGTAAGACTTCTTCGCATGTGTACTGGACATGTTGTGAGGCGTCTCCAGTTCATGGAGAAGGACATCATGCTTGGTAAAGTAGAGGGGCAGAAAGAAAGAGAAAACCCCTTGTCAGGATTGATTGATACAATAACTTCAACATTGGACTCAAGCACAAGAACAATTCTGAGATTTATCTAGGACAGGGCAGTGTGCGGTTTTGTTGTTCACAGGATTCTTAGGAGTGAGAACTACTAGATGGCACCTAACAGCAATAATGAAGTAAGGACTTCTGGTGATCTAGTGATTATGCAATGGGCTCCAAACCAGTGTCAAGAGTTGAAAATCACCAGCCATTTCAGGGGAAAGAGGTAGCCTTTTTACTCCCTACTCAAGCCCATAAGTCTGATATTAGCCCAGATGTCTGATACCAATCTATAAAGTCCTCCACAGACTCACAAAGCACACACAATAACGCTGAATGCAGAATGATCACATGTCAGTGGGTAAAAAATTTTGGAACCAGTGATGCTGTAAGCATCTCAGCACTGGTAAGGGTCTCCAAGTGACTTCTCCAGCACCCAGGGCTGCATCATGGTAGGTCTATGTGATTTCTCATTAGGGGTGTCTTGCAAGGAATCAATCTTATCAATAGTGAGTTTCTAAGGGAATGAAGTAGTGAGATATAGTGTCTCCACCCTCCAAGAAGGAAATACAGGAATTTCAAGAATTCTCAGAAGAAGGCCATGCCCATATAATGACCTCATAGGTTATATCTTGATTGACAGACTAGGCTCCGTTCCTTCACTCAAAATCCTCTCCAATTGATACCAGATTAAATAACTACCACACTCTATCTTTAAGAAAAAAGAGCTAGGTGTGTGTGCCAGTCATGTACTGTGGTGCCAATTGACTAAGAGTGTAAGGAGAGGAGTTTAGTCTCTCAATCTGGAGATGGCCAATGAGACCTCTTTGTAGGCATGGCTGTCTCTGAGAATTCTGGGAAATCTCATGGTATTTCCCATTGAAAGTGAGAGACTATAGATGTAGTTCCTTGGAGATGAACTACTGACAAGATGGGAGGAAAGTGTGCTGATAGAGCCTGATTCCTGGAGACTGGAGGAGCCAGAGGAGAAGCCACATGGAATTACCCTGATGGAACCAAATTTCCGGGGCTGGAGAAGCCACATGGTGACTCTTACCAATGCTGAGATGTTTGAGAGGCCACTGGGAGATCCCTACCAGTGCTGAGCTGCTTCCACTGCCAATGGCTACTGCTGATGGTATCAGACTTATGATCTTGGACAGGACTGGTTTGGGATGCTTTCTTAATGTTCCATTATTCTTGTATATAAACCTGTCTCTTATATCTATATGCGTGTTTATGAATGTGTTTCTCTAGGCTATTCGGACTAAACCAGTCTTTTGCACATGAGATCCAGGAGAATTTTGCACTTCAGGGAGGAGGCAAGAGGCAGCTAAGAGAGAGCAAGCAGCAGCAACAGAATCAAGATGCTAGCAGGAGATGGCAGTGCAAACGTCCCAACCCAAGGAGCAGGAGCCCAAGTGCCTCCAATGCTTCTTGAGTGATATGTCTCTAGGTACTCGCTGGTGGAATGAGATTTTCTGTCCACTGAATATTTTTTGTGACTTACTGGCAGAATTGGGCTATGTCTGAGAACTTACTGGCAGAGCCAGGTAGGGGCCAGGCATAGGAGCCAAGGGCAAGAGGCATAATGGAGAAGAAACTGTAGTGATAAAAGAAATGTATTCAAAGTTGTTTCTGAATCCAAGTTGAAACCTGTTGCTTCCTATTAAGTTCCATAACTATAAGGCCTGTGAGTTCTGTGTGGTCACTGCAATAGTTTATTAAACCAACAGAAAAGTAGAGTTCAGTCAGTCAATTGGAGTCAGATTTGGTAAAAGGTTTGGGGAGGTATGTCTGACCTTCACCTCATAAGAATGGGCTTTGGGTTGATGATGCTGATGATCTTGATTGGTTTCTATTTCTCTGGACTTACAGGAGGTCAGACACTGTCTTCATAACATTTTTGAAACACTACTAAAGATTGTGCATGGTGTCCTATTTTGCCTATTTTGATTCATACTGACCCTAGAGAGAGTTTCTGAGGCTAAGAAACTTAAGGAAGCAGAGAGTCTCAACTTTCTTTGACTGAGTAGCTACTGGATTTGAATGACTGACCTTATAGTTAGAGGTTCAATGTTTACCTGAAAGCACTGTTATTTATTTTAAGCAAAGACTATCTACACCCAAATTTCTGAAAAGAGATAAATAAATTGTGCCATAATGGATGAATGCTGAGCTGGTAGCTACAAGGTCAGTAATTCAAATTCAGCAGCTATGCCTTGTGAGAAAGGTGAGGTTATTTGCTCCTATAAAGACATTTAGCCTCAGAAGCCCTCTGTGGGACTACTGTGAGTCAGACTTGATATGATAGTAGTGGTTTTAACCCCTGTCTGAAGAGTTCTGCACTCTTCAATTCACACGAGGGCAAACTATATGTGATTCAAATCACATTCCCTGTGTCCTAACAAAATCCTCATAGGACAACTTCTGCTACATTTGAAGATTGTCACATGCACTGTCATGATGCAAAAAAATATCCTCATCACTATTTTTTGCCTTGTAATGTATTTTTAAAATATCCTCAGCATAATTTTTTTTCCTGCCTTTTTCTCTCCTTACAAATTTTACAAACTTTTAAAAACTTCTTCATAACACATGCGGGTGACTCACTTGTGTAGTTTTTTAAAAACATGGTAAAAATTGCCCTTTGGAGTCCCACCTACTTCTCTCAAAATTTGTTGCAACCATCTTAACTGACCACTGTGCTTTGGAGTTAACTGATTTAACTGAAAGCCCTTGGAAGCCATTCTGTTGATTAACCTTCTGTTTTAAGGCACTTTGGTAGGAATCCATTCGCTACTCCTGGGCAAAAGAGGAAGCAGTCTGATCCCATAACCAGTTACTGTCTTAGAAACCCCATGGAAGGTCATTATGAATATTTTGAAAAAAAAATTCTAAGACAATTTTATTACTCCAAATAACTTACCTGAGGTAATATACTGATCACAGACATATCTCAACACCGTTAGTTTGAAATAAACCTGTGTATGTATGAACTGAAATCCTATTAACCCAGTCTATGTATGTATGTATACACACATTTATTTATTTGGATATATGTCAATGGGTCCCAGGTGACACAGTGGCTTCCTGTTGGTAACTGTTAGGTTAGCAGTTCAAAACCACTATCCATTCTGTGGGAGAAAGACAGGGCATGCGACTATCTTAACTAGTTTCAGAAACTCACAGGGGAAATTCTACGCTGTCCTATAGGGTCACTGTGAATTAGCACTGACTCAATGGGAGTGAATTTAGTTTGGTTTTGTAATATCTATGTCAATTCTTTCTAACTTCTTTGTCATCTCATTATTTGTTGTCCTCTTTTATTATTATTCATCTTATATTTTCATGGTTCTTGCTATAATGCATTATTTCCTTTTAAAACCCAAGACTGACTATTACATCGTATCCATTGACTCTCAGTGATATGGCTGTGTCATTAAGAGCCATTCTACTATTCCCAATCAAGACAGAAGTTCAGGTTCCCCACTTTTCCTCATTGATAATTGAATAAGTGTACCTTATGACTGAGAGGTAGAAGTGGTATCTCAAGCTCTCTGTCAGGTCTCCACTACTTACCAGCTATGGAGGGATTAATGTGCTATTTGTGTTCTTTCAGTTTGTCTTCCACCACTTTATGGCAGGTAGATACTTATATACTCTACACTAGTCCTCCTTCAACATAGCTCCAGTTAATGGTGGATCAGAACCTCATAACTATTGATTTAGAGTTGGAACTCTAGACTTTAATCAGGGTCTCCGTTATGCCAGGAATGGGTCTGCTGATCACACAACCAAACACCATACGAAAAACACTGCTCTCAGATCGAGACTGGCTCATAGAGACATGTAGGACAGGATAAAACTGTCCTGGGAGTGTCCATGAGTGTAACTCTTTATAGGAGTAGAAAGCCTGGCGTTTTTTCCATGGGAATACTGGTGTTTCTGAATTGCCATCTTTGTCTTTCACAGCCCAATGGACACCCACCCATGAATGCAGGGCTCTTGGATAGGATCCCTACTGCCTGCTTCAGAATGCGCTTTGAATCAACACACCACAAGGGGAGACGATAATGGTAGTAGAGATCGCAGATTTCATGATATTTTGGCAAATTTCCCACTTAAATTTTGTTGCCATTGTGATTGTAGGACCACAGTTCTTATTTCATTTTTGCTTGAGCATTATGAAAAAAAACTCTTCTATCTTGATAGGCTACTTCCCACACCCTCTTTTAGTTTATAGTGCAGAAAAATTCACAGGAATTTGACATAATATTTTAGACCCCGAGCTCCATAGTTAGTCACCTTCTTATTTCACTTTCAGAATCCTCTTATGTTTGCTTGTTACAGAAAGTCCAGAATTTTTCATTCTACTTGAGAAGAATAAAGAGCATATTATATATTTTAAATGGAGAAAGGCAAGAATTTAAATGGATCATGACATAAAGGAGAAAGGTGTCACAAAAGGAAAAAGTACCTAAAACTAGATTAATAACTACAAGACCATGATAGCTCAGTTTTGCCTTGTATTATTCCTTCAGAAGGCTGCAAGTAAAATGAGTCAATAGAGAGAAGAAACAGAATTAATTTGTAGCCCGGAGTAAGAGAGTACGTTCATAGGCTAAGGTACGTAAGAGACCAGAGAACACCTCCAAAAAAATCAAACTCACTTCCATCACCTTGGTTGTGACTCATCGTGACACTCTAAGGACAGGAAATCTGCTCCTGTGAGTTTCTGAGACTCTAACTCTCGGCAGACTTATCTCTAGGACACTGGAGACAAACAAGGCAGAAATAGGGAAAGGTAACTTATGAACAGAAATTTAAAGCACAGGTTTTCTGTGTCAAGAGCTAAACTGGGAGAAGCTCTGAGCCAATGATCCAATCTTTGAGAGAAAGGCTATATATAGTACTTATATACTAGTAAATACACATGCTATATAAAGTAAGTATATAAAATCAATTAGCAGCCATTACTTGGCAACTGCTAGAAGGAATTACTAGGTATTACAACTTGACAGTGGAGTATGTATAAGCCATTAGACTTTTTTTTAAACAATAACCTTCCATTCGAGTTGTGATCAGAAAGAAAATCAGTCAAGGAAGACTAAATTGATGCCTGCACGACCACTACTCCCTGCCTTCCAGTCAATGCTGACCCACAGCGAGCCCACCCAACAGGGCAGAACTGCCCCCTCCAGAGTCCCGGTTTGTACCTGCTCATGGAAGTTGAAAGCTGGGGCTGCCTCATGCAGAGCAGCTGGTGGTTTTGAACTGCCAACGTTGCCCAACCAAAACAAAACCATTATGTCACCAGGGCTCTGTAATTTTGTATTACAAAAAAATAATGTAAAGTCAATTTTAAATTTGAGTATAGATTCACTCACAAATTTAGCAAAATCTCACTGATCAATGCGTACGATAAACCAGATCTAAGTGAATCAGAACTTCATTGCTATGTTATAAAATAAGAAAACAGAATGATTTTTTCTTTTTTCCCCTCAAAATGTTATATTCTCAGACCTTCCCTGTTGAACCCATTGAAATCATTAAAAGCTAGCATACACATTTCACTAAATATTTATTTCCATTAATACTCTTTATATAATATGAAGGCAGGTAACTAGTATTGCTGTGGAATCATAGAAACATTTATTAAACAAAAATACCAAAATGCTCGTCTACTATCTAGGTCTACACTGCTCATCAGGCAATCTTGTCATATATCTAGCCCTTCCCTGAAGAATCCGCAATTATGGCAATGTTAGCTTGTTCCAGGAATGTAGCGCATGTTTCTTTGAAGGTTTTCTTTTTTAAGAAGTCAGAATGCGGTGTGAAAGTGTAAAATCAAGATTCCAGGCTAGTGGGATAAGACTTTTCTCAGGATAGTTTTTGCTACACTCCAAGAAGGAACAGGTTCATTTTTGTGATGGAGAAAAAAAAAGTCTTCATTACAAGTTTATCTTAAAAATTCTTAATAATATGTTCTTATGATTGTCCTACACCTTTTGAGAAAATCTATCAAGGGTATTCATTTTGAATTCCCCAAAGCATTGCACTATAGTCTGTACTGAACACTGTAACATGGAGGTTAATTGGATCACAAGAGATCTCTGGAAGCCACTGTTATATTGGATTTTTCCTTATGAAGGCACCAAATTATGACTAAGACAAGCACATTACTGTAAAAGTTGTCCAATGCCACCCAGAGTTTACAGAGACATTTAAAATATTTTATTTGAATAAGGCAGTGCACGTATGCTCTGAAATTCTAGCAACAATACTTTCTTTCTGAGTTACCATCTACATTAAATTATACACTTAAAAATTCTCTCTCTCTCTCTCTCTCTTCCCGCCCCCACTGCCAACTGTAATAAAATCTACAGAAGAGAAAGATATGCAATGACATGCACAAACATTTAATCACAACATTTGACAGCATCAATTTATCAATAGATTGTTTCATACTAATGGTTTCAACACTGTAAAATAGGTTAGAAGATGCCTCTATTTTGTACCATATTGGATTTTTGATTTCTATTTAATTTAAAATATTTATAGAATTTGTTTTCATAATTAGAATGTAATAGCCTTTAATTTGTACTACATAATAAGATTAAGTTCTTATTTCAACAAAATCCCATATATTATAGTTTAAGAACACAACACCTAAAAAGCCAAAATAATATCCATACTCCTCACTTCTCTCACATTTGCTTAATTTCCTCTTTGTTATGCTCTTCATACTAGCAGTGGAGGAAGCTCAGTGGCACTGTCTGGTACGCTTGGGCTGCAAATTGCAAGGCTGGTAGTTCAAATCCACCAATCTTTCCTAAGGAGAAAGATGAGGCTATTTTCTCCCATTGATATTTACAATATTATTAGATAAGTGGGATGAACAATTGGGGGTGGGGGTGGGTGGGCACAGGACTGACCATTCTGGGAGGACTTTGAGGAGTGGGGGGCAGGTAGGGTGGTACCAACAAACCAAGCGACAGGGGAACAACAGCTGATCTAAGATGGATGGTAAGGAGGGAGTAGGATGCCTGGTCAGGTTAAAGTGAAATGTAGCTGAGAGGAATTGCTAATACCTGAATGAAGATGTAACATGATAGTGGGAAATAGAGGCAGGAACAACCAGGCAAAGGACATTTATAAAGGTCCAAACACAGACATGTACATATGTAAATATATTTATATACAATGATAGGGAAATGGATCTATATACATATCTTTATATGTTAAGTATTAAGGAAACAGATGATCATTGGGCCTCTACTTATGTTCTACCTCAATGCAAAGCACGTTCTAATACCATGGCATACTGTGATGCCCAAATTCCCGACACAATTCCTAAGGACAAAATGGGTGCAAATGTGGTGAAGAAAGCTGATGGTGCTGGGCTATCAAAAGGTATAGTCTGAGATCATAAAGGTTTGAAGGTAAACAAGTGGCAATCCAGTTGAGAAGCAACAAAACCCACCTAGAAGAAGCACACCAGCCTGTGTGACCACAAGGTATCAATGGGATCAGGGATAAAGTATCAAATAACCAAAAATTATATCATTGTAAATGCGGGGAAGTGCAGATTAGGGACCTGAAGTCCACCTGTAGGTAATGGGACAGTCCCTGGCAGAAATGTCGTAGGGAGAAGAGTTAGTCAGGGTGCAGTGTAGCAATGATGAAACATACAACTTTCCTCTAGTTCTTAAATGCTTTCTCCCCTCTACTATCATGATCCCAATTCTACTTTACATATCCAGCTGGAACAGAGGATGTACACTGGTACACATAGGAACCAGAAATACAGGGAATCCAGGAAAGATGATGATCCCTTTGGGACCAGTCATGAGAATGACAATATTGGAGGGCAGAGGGCAGGTGCGATAGAAAAGGGGAACTGGTTATAAGGATCTACATATAACCTCCTCCCTGGGGGATGAACAACAGGAAAGTGGATGAAGGGAGAGCTCAGACAGTGTAAGATATGACAAAGCAATAATAATTTATAAATTATCAAGGGTTCATGAGGGGGTAGGTGTGGTGATGGAGGAGAAAAATGAGGAACCAATGCCAAAGGCTTAAATGTTTTTAGAATGATGCGGGCAACAGATGTTCAAGTATGCTTAACATATAATGGAAAGATGTACGGATTTTGATAAGAGTTGTATAAGCCTCCAATACAATGATTGAAAAAAAAAACATATATCATCTGGAGTCTTAAAGACTTGAAAATAAACAAGGGGTCATCTAGCTGAGAAGCAACAAAGCCCACATTGAAGAAGCACACCAGCCTGTGTGATCATGAGGTGTCAATCAGATCAGGCATAAATTCATCCAAGACACAGAACAAAAAGTCATATCAATGTGAATGAGTGGAAGGTAGTGTGAAGACCAAAAGCCCATCGTCTGTAGACCCTCACAGAAAGGTCACAAGGAAGAACCGAGCCAGTCAGGATGCAGTATAGGACCAAGGAAACAAACAACTTTTTTCTAGTTCTTTTTTATTTTGTTTTGTTTTGTTTTGGGGTATCACTACCCTCTGATGGTCATGGGAGCTACCCAGCCTTGCTCCCTGAGAGCTGCGGCTGAATTTGAACTGCCAAGCCAATGGGCCGCAGTCCCACACTCAACCACTATGCCACGACAGGGCTCTCTTCCTCCTCATTATCATGACCCCAATTCCACCTTACAACTCCAGCTGGACCAGAGCATGTACACTGCTACAGAGAAGTACTCCTTACACAGGGAATCCAGGACAGAAAAACCCTTCAGGACCAATAATCTGAGTAGCAATATCAGGAGGGGAAGAGGAAGGTGGGGGGAAATGGGGAACAAATAACAATGATTGACATATAACCTCCTCCAAGGGGATAAACAAGAAAAAAATGGACGGAGACAGCAATTAGTGTAAGACATGAAAAATATAATAATTTATAAATTGTCAAACATTTATTATAGACTGAAAGTGGTGTGTGTGTGTGGGGGGGTGGGGAATGAGCTGTTATCAAGGGCTCAAATAAAAAGAGAATGTTTTGAAAGGCCTCTGGCAAAATATGTACAAGTGTGCTTGACCTAATGCATGGATGAAAGGATTGTGATAAGAGCAGTAAAAGCCCCCAATGACATTACTTTTAAAAATGCCTCATTTTGCCTCTTAAAAAGATTTACGGTATTATAAATCATATAGTCACTATGCATTGGAATGACCTGATGTCAGTGGGTCATCAACAAAAAAAAATTACGCATGAATTTATAATTCTATTTTAATCCATATGAGGATCAAAGAGTCATATGCTAGTTGCCTGATGAGCAAAACCAAGTCTCCAAATCTATTTTCCTTTTGAACTGAGCTGGTCATTTTCTACACTAATTAAATCTCAGTGAAATTTTATCCAATGTCCTATTTCACCAATATGGCATAAATATAGCACTGAGTTTGCTTTCTTCTCTTTGTCTTATGACAATGTTCAAAATGCATAAAATTATCTTCTTAGGTAATTCATTTTTCCTTTTAATTTCCCCATTTCATGTAGTTTTAATCTCCTATTGCGTATAAACTAGACTAGAGTTTAATTAAAATTTAGATAATAAATTAGTATTGTTATTATTTTCAGATTTTATTCCATAGATGTGTTCCTCTCTTCTTCTCATGCATAATTAAGACAACCACAGATACAGAGACATATCTGAGAAGTAAATCACTGATTTGGGGGGGCGGTATCTAATGACCAAGAAGTCATTCAAATTGGGTTATTTTAATTTCAGCTATCCGGATTTTAGAGACACATATTGTTTGCATTTATATTTTTAAACTGTATTAGAAAAATTTCACTTTGTAATTGTAATTACAATTGAGGCTCTAAAATAACTTAAGTGAACAAAAGGCAATATAGTAATGTCGGGTTTGTAACAGTGATACCATAGTACTGTGTATATATGGTAACAAGAATCAATGTTCAATATATCCTGTATGACTTGATATTTATCTATCAGTTATTACAATGTGCTACTGTTTCTCAAAGGGCTGATTGTAATAATCAGACTTGTGGTGAAGAACGTGTTCCTCCTTGACTACTCTGATTCTGTTGTAGGTTAAAGGATAGAACAAGGCATATTCCTCAGATAAAAATATATGAAATATGATATTAATGGCTCAAAGTTGTATACTTCCCTTGAGTCTCTCATTTTTAATAACTTCTAGTATCATAGATAAAACCGAGGCAGTAATCATTACAGAAATGGATTTTCTGGCAGAATTAGACATCACCTCTAAGAATCAATAATCATTTGAAACTAACAGGGTGATTAAATGACCTCCTTTTTACTTTACTACATGTTGAGTTGCTTTTTAATCTTGATTTAGAGTCACACGGGTAGAAACAAAGATAAACCGAGGACTTAGGCTAGTAGAACAGCAATGTGAGGCCCATTCATTATGAGAGTTAAAGCCTTCTTTCCTTCAATCAAGGCATTTCTAGATAATCAATGCATTTTAAAGGAGAAAATAAATGCTCTAGGTGCAGACGGTATAAATACCACCACCTAAGGCTGCTTCTTCATTTTAAAGATCTGCACCATTAGCTTTGCTATGGCAGGTGCTATATTTTTTTATTTAATAATTTACCATGCCAGTGATTGCTTCAGGATATCTCTGTATTGACTGATAATGCTGTCATTAATTCTTTTCATCCATGTAGTTTATTCCTCCCATCTTTTTACGGAGCACAAAAGAATTGCCTCAAGTAGGCAGCAAGTTAATTCTATCAATCAACGAGCTTCCACTATGTCTATGAAATGCAGTTATTTTCCAACATTTTCCACAGTTTTCATAATCACTTATTCCATAAAGTGTTAGTTTGTACCCACATTTTAACCCGCATAATTTTCCTCGTGGTCTACTTGTACCATGCTCAGTGACAGTGGATTCAGGGAGTCTATACTCAAGATGATTCAACAACAGTACAGCTCTTTAGTGTCTTAGATTTATACTGAATAAACATGAGGCAAGTCTAACCTTTATCTTTTGTTCTCACTGTCTGACGACATTGGGTTTAGCCAAACTTCTCCAGGTACAGCTAGCCGCAATAAGCTCACTTTCCAAGTTTTCTGCTTATGCTCCTATTTTGATACTCACATAAATATGAAAATTATTCTTTTAACTATTTATCCAGCATTTAATTATTTCAATCTAGAACTTATTTCAGAATGTCTGGTTTGCAATTTTTTGAGAAATAGAAGTTCCCTGCACTATGTGGTAAATGCATCATGAAACTAAATAATTCTAGTAGAAGGGGTTGTAGAAATTTAATGACCCAGAATTCATATTCTTTATTGGTTGTTGTTTTATCCAGCCTTGCAGTGACACAAATGAAACACTAATAATCTAAGGTATTTATGGTATTTGAAATATACATAGCTTCAACTTTCCTGTACCTCAAGTGTTGGTCTGTAATAGACTCTGTAAGATAATTCAAAGTGTGATGTTTTACAAAAGGTTTCCTTAGGTATTATTGATAGTCCTCACTATCACATGTGAGGAAAAAAAATTAAATTCTTTAGAGGCAGTACAGTTTTGTAAAATTAGATATTAAAAACATAATCTCTCCTTTCACTATTTTTTTTCACAAACACAGAAAAACACATACTCACAAGCACATAGTAGAAATCCATTGGGATAAATGGAGAACAAAATTTCCATACATAAATTTTAAAATTCATTTATACATAGACCTTGAAGTTGATTTACTATACTAGCAATAATTATATACTGGCCTTGGAACATAATTAACAAATTAAATTTCTGTAGAGTTGATCAACATTTGAAGATTGGGAAGTCATGCCCTTAGAATCACCATATCAGGGCTGCATTTGAAATTCATGAACGGAGATGTAGACAAGTACTGAATTTAAAAAAGAAGAAGAAAAGTTAACATTTTTATTAGCTTCTTGTTTAAAAAGCTTTCACCCCGAAACTTATAAATTTATTAACCCTAATCTTGCTCTTTCAATATTTTGCCTTGTCATGCAGGGTCAATCCATCATTAAAAAGCCTACTGAATGCCCACTGTGTGACCAGCGGGAGAGCAGCTGACCATGGAACCTCTGACATTCTGATTGGTTGATCTGATTTCCTGACACCTGTCTTTAGCCTCACCCCAGAGAGCAAACCTGAAGCTAGCAGGCTGTCTCCCTTCAGGGAAATCTTAATGAGACCTAGCTGTTCAGAATGACAACTGACAATCAGACCCAATTTCTAGTGCTTGTCTCTTAGACTGAGCATTGGTCTATTTCTTATGCAGCTTCCTAAGTCCTCTATCTTCAGTCATTTCCTTCTTACATATTTTTACATAAGGAGAATTAATGAAAGCTTTGATTTCCTCAGATGAATGGTTGTAGTAAACCCTGACCTCAATTAATAGTATAAACATTGTGTTGCCTTTCATATTAAAATGTAAACTTAAATTCTCCTTAACTTTTAAAATATTAATGGGAAAAGTCTAAAATAAATTGCCAAATTTTATTTATCACTGTTTGTTCACGAATCATTCTTCTATTTATTCAAACTTAAATAATTTTTAAAGTTTTCTTGCTGTATTTACTTCAGATGAATGTTTTCCTAATAAGGTTATATTTACCTAATTTTGTTTTTCTAATAATAAGCTCTTTATCTAGTATGCTTATAATACTGAAATGCTACGATAATTTTCCTTATTTTACATTATTAAGACTTACTTCATAAAATCCTTCCCAACCCTGTGCAATTTTAGGAAGCCTGGTGGGATTCAGGTTTTGAGTTGTGACTGGCAAACACGAAGTACAAATCTCTTTTGCTTTGAGTGAAAGCCTAGAATTTGATATTTCTATTAATGTTGTAGGTGGATTTTTAGATCAAATCTCTTTGGAGAGGAGGGGTTTGTGGTAAACCTTATTTTAGAGGGAAGAGCACAAGACTGGTCCCCATGAAACGGGCACGTAGAGAGGCCTCGGCTTCCTACTTTTCCAACATGCTGTGATACTCCATGATCTCATCAATCAAGTACTTCTCTCATTAGTATTCATCCTCATGTTTTAGGGTTTCATAATTTGCTGGGACATCACACGGGCCTTAAATACCATCTTTAAAATAGACCACATGGTTGTGTAGACAGGCAATCTCAAATCCAGAGTGCAGTCTTATATTTTCAAGTGCTGAGACAACCAAATTGACTGGTCAGACAACAGACTGTTGATTCCTAAGGATCCAGAAACCTGTGACTCATGTGATGGCATAGACCATGCAAACTCCAAGGTTTCTTTTGGCAGAGCTACAGCCACTAACTGCCCCTAAGTGACAGATGAAGCTCTTACTTGTTTGGCCAAAGCAAAGGGAATCACATCAAAATGTCATGCAAATCCCAGTCTTGGACGATGTTTCATTCAGCACTGGACCTCTGCATGTCCAGAGGCGAGGTGCGTGACAAAAGCGTGTTAGGCCAACTAGTCCACTAAAGGCTCACAATATCCAAATGTCAAGGTAAAAACATATTTGCCATTACTACTCTTTTTAGATGCGCCATATCTGAACTCAGCCAGTTCTGCAAACCCAGACTCTTGACTTCTTGACTTTATTATTGAGGAAACAGCTCAAAACAGAAAGTTAGCTCTTGTTTTAACACATATATCAATGATGAGGGCAAATATATAGACTATTACTGCAAAGATATAAAGCGTGGTGATTTGAGGCACATTATAGTATAACTGGGATTCGATTTACATTCCAACTTAAACTTTCCCTGTTAGTCAATAGTGATTTACTCAAAAAGGAAATGATAACCGCAAACACAGAGGATTAGGATTTACAACATGCTATAAAATGGAAAACTATATGACAATATCATGTATTGCACCTCAGGGTAAAAATTGCATATTTGAGTGACTTTGCCTCCTAGAGAGGGGTTTCAGTGATCATTGTTAGGTTCTGATTCGTAGGGATCTTATGCACAAGAGAGCAATGTATTGTATCTGACATTCTCATAATTTTTATGTCCGAGGCCACAGCTGAAGCCTCTGAGCTCATTCATCTCATGTAGAGTTGTTTGTTTATTTATTCGCCGAGCCTCTGTTGCACCAAACACGATGCTCTTTTCCAGAAATTTGTCTTTCATGATGTCCAAATTGCATGAGACAAAATCTCACAAAAGTCTTTTCTGGGAGTATTCTCTTTTCTCTAAGAAGATAATTTGGGCAGTCCATGGTATTTTTAATATCCTCTTTCTTCAGCACCTTGATTAAAACATTATTCATTCTGTGGTCTTTCATTCAATTACCATCTTCCGTATAATATCTGAGGGGGTTGGGGCAGGCTAACCTTAGACTTCAAAGTGAATTCATTACTCTCACACTTTAACACAGTGGTTCTTAACCTTCCAAACTCCACAATGCTTTCATACATCTCCTCATCTTGTGGTGACCCCTGAACCAAATGATTATTTTCAATGATACTTCATGACTGTCATTTTGCTACTATTAAGAATTAGGTAATCCTTGTGAAAGGGTCATTCGACCCTCAAAGTTGTCATGGCCCACATGTTGAGAACCACTGCTTTAAAGCATTATTTCATTTTGTTTTTTGCTTTTTTTTCTTGAGGGGGGCATCACTGCCCTCTGGTGGGAGTAGGAGGACCAGCCTTGCTTCTGGAGAACTGCTGCTGGATTCGAACTGCCAACGCAGTGGGCCGTGATCCCACACACAACTACTACGCTACCGGGGCTCAGCCACTTTAAAACATTCTTATGATTAAGATTTTCCCAGTACAATAAATCATTCCATTTCTTGACTGTTGTTTCCAAGTAAAGTGGATACAAGTAAAATTCAATTCTTCACACTGTTAATCTTTTCTGTATTTATTTTTATGATATTTACTGGTGAGGAATTTTGTTTTCTTCACTTTGAATTCAGGTTTATTCTGGAGGTTGCTGTGTGATCTTCATCAACACATACTTCAAGTTCTCTTTAATTTCAGCAACCAAGGTGGTAACATTTGCACAGAGCCAATTGTTAATGAGTCTTCCTCCAATGCTGCTGATGTAGCATTCTTAATATAGACCAATTTCTAAGATTGTTTGCTCAGCATAGAAGTTGAATAAATGTAATGAAATCAAACAACCTGACGCAGCTTACTTGAGTTTTAACCATATCAAACCGTCCTATCCAATTGACTTCTTCTGGATCTGCATACAGTTTCCACATGAACACAATGAAGTGTTTTCTGATTCCTATTCTTTGTGATCCTATTCATATTTTATTATGATCCACACAGCAAAAGGCCTTCCATAGTCCATAAAACACATGTAAACATCCTTCTGGTATTCTATGATTTTACCTAAAAATTATATATCCACAATGATTCCTTCTGAGTTTAGGTTGATTTTCTGAATCTAGGTTGATTTTCTGGCATCTCTCTTTCAATGATTTGCTGCAAATGTTTCTGAATTATTTTCAGGAAAAAAAATTGCTTGTGTATAATTGTATTTGCATTCTGCTGCGCTACCTTTTTCTGGAACAGGCGACATATTCTCTTTGTATCTGTTTGCCAGGTAACTTTCTTAGTAATTTCTTGACATAGAAGAGTGAGTGATTCCAGTGCTGCACAATTAAAAATATTTCAATTTGTATTTCATCAGTTCCTGGAGGCTTGATTCTGTTAATACTTTTAATGAATCTTTAACTTCAGTACCATTGGTTCTTGATCATGTCCTACCTTTGAATGCTAGCCAATTATTTTAGTTCCAGTGGTTGCATATGTGATTCAATTGATGCTTCCTGTATTGGTCAATATTTTATTCATACAATTATTTAGTATTGCCACTTATTTCTTCAGTTCTTTCTACTTGATATATGCAGAACTTGTCAATTTTGGTCCCCTAAATCCAAGTCTTTGAAATTTATTATACAGCAGTACTTTCTCTTCTCAAGCTGCCATTTGAAATTTTCCATTTCAATATTTTACTTTATCGTTTCTTGCATTTGGTTTTTCTATCTTATCTTTAAGAGGAAGTTTTAGAATTTCTTTGATAACCACTTTAGTCCTTTCTATCTTTTTCATGACACTTTCCCTCTTCATGTATGACAGTCTTGATGCCATCTCATCCAACAATTCAGCTGGTTTTTAATCTGTAGTGTTCTATGTGCTAAATCTGTCCTTTATATAGTCCTTCAGGCGGCATATGCTTCAGGTCACATTTTGACTTTAGTCAATTTCTTCTAATCTCCTTCAGCTTCAGCTAGAACTTACATATGAACAACCAATTATATCTGCCACAATCTGCCCCTGACTTGGGTTTGAATGATATACTAAGCTTCTCCATTGCCTCTTCCCCAAGATGTCACCAATTTTATTTTTGTACATCCCATCTGAACAAATTTGTGCATATTGTTACAATTTATGGCATTGAAAAGGGAGTTTGTAATGAAGGAGTTGAGATGATAACTCTTTTTCAATCAAATATTGACTATCTTCCAACTCGTCTTATGGCACTATATCCGATAATGTTTCAGTCCTATGCATGAGGGGTTCAGTGAGTTTATTTTGAGAAGTAGATCTGCTCCATCTTCCTAGGTGATTTGAGTCTTCAGTCTTCCTGAAACCTATTCATTATGTGTGCAATTACAGTAATTGTGAAGACGATGCAGGACGAGTTGCTGTTTCGTTCTGTTGTGATGGTGTGTTCATGAGTCGGAACCAACCTAACAACCACGGTATGGGTGACCCCATTGCTATTTGATTTAATAAAGCATGGCTGTGAACATCAGAACAACATGCAAGCCAACAACACTAAGACAAAATGGCAGCCAGCGGGGTTCTCTGGGGTAGATCTAGGTTTAGAGATACTTTAAATTTATCCAATTTAGGGGTCTTTTAACAAAATACAAACAAAAATCAGAAATGTAAATTGCTTGGGGCCCCTCCCAGAGCCCTAGGACTGAACTACACTAGTGAGAAGCTCATGAAAAACTTCCATTGTCTTGCAACTTGATAGTTTCATATTTTTGATGCTCTTTCATATGAGATCTTTTAGTTTAGAGTCACATGACAAAATTGTTCATTAAGAAACCTGCCTAAATTAAAATATGTGTAATGTACTGAGACTTCTTAAAATTTTCCTAAACCACAGACTGTGGTGGGCACAGTTATAGTGTTTATTGGTGATAAAACTGGTAAATATCAATGTGACTGAATTATCTCTGCAATAGGGGCACAATGAAAGGGATGGAGAGAAATATGCCTATAAGAGACTATGATATACGAAAAGGCAAAATAGTTTAGAAATATTATTGTATTTATAATTTATATAAATTTTGTTAATAGCATCTACTAAGAGAAAAGTCAAAATTCACAAGTAACATCCAAATACTGAGACAAACACTTTTGGGACAAAAATAGTATACCAGTCACTGTAGTTTTCGCATACAGGAATACTATGTAAATGGCATAGCTTAATAAAAAAAAATCACTCCCTTTATTCTCAGATAAAAGTTTTATGAATAAGCTAAAGAATGTTGTCAATGGAATTTTTTTCATAGCCTTCGTTTTACCTGATGCTGTAAAAAAAAAAAAAACTTATGTCACCCTTTTTTCAGTCTTAGTAATGACAAATTCATCTTTTAATGGCTTAATCCATGAGTTAGTAATTCTACATAGAAGCATAAATCCATGATGAAAGAATGAATCAAGAAAATTGAGAGTTTTAAAAAAGATATGTTTGGTATTATGAAAGCTGTGTGACAAAGTATGAAGAATGCTTGCAGGGGGGAAATAATTCTGTAGCATACTGTTCACGGAGGTGAAGTCACAATGTTGTAAATGTGATTGCACTCCTGGAGATAACACTTATTTGAATTGTAACAAAATCTCAATATTATATTATTACTAGAAAAGTACTTTAGATTAAAATATGTCAAAAATAGACTTGGAGGAAGTGATTGAGAATCTAAGATATTAAACCCAAAATAAAATAAATCATTATGAACTTTTGTGAAAGCCTTACTCAATCTAAATGGTAAAACACAGATAATGCCTGAAGTCACAATAACAGATGGATGAGGGCAACAGATGGACAATTTATTTCACAGATTGAATACCCAGAGACCACACACACCCACTTGGAAAACCAGGACACAGTGATTTGAAACTATTTGACTTAAAGTGTAAAAATGTGTAACATTTATTTATCGTTGAAAATGAAATGAAAACAAAAAATAATGAAATAATTAAATGCATCCATAGAAATTGCTTACCAGGAATCCTATTAATATAGAGAGGTATTAATTATATTCAGCCAATATAATCTACATTGCCAGAAGTAGTTTCTGATTATGTGTCATTTTATAAATCATGTGACATTATAAAACATACAAAGTGCTTAAAATGGTTAATAAATGAATTCCATTATCCTTCAAGTCAATTTTTCTGTAAAGCATTTAAAATACTCTCATACATAAGCTGTCCTTTTTAGATGCCATTGAGCTTTTTAGGACTGAAATTGATGCCACACTAGGGTACAACAGCTGAAACGGTTCCATTCAGTGCCACCCTTACATCCTCAGTGGTCTTTGTGTCAATCCACATCCTTGAAGGTAGTCCTCCTTTCCTTGGACCCTCTGCTTTACCGGCCACGATTCTCCTTTTCTGAGACCCGTTTCTCTGGAAGACATGTCCAAGCATATAAAACAAAGGCTGGGACTTGGTAAAATAAGCAAACTTACTTCCATGATTTATGTTCATCAGGATTGAGATTTCCGGCAATCTCCTGGAAGGTAGTGCACTTTAGCATTTACTACAGAAGAAGTAGTATATAGTAGTAGTATATGCAGGGCAGTAGTATATGGTACACCCTTAGAGCATGTCCCTTTTACATCTGCAAAAGGACAAATGTCCCCCACATTCAGCTATACATGAGTAGTAGCAAGACCATCAAACGTTTTTCATTAAAGATCACGAGGGGAGCCTTAGTGATATAGTGGGTTACTGCTAAGCAGCTCCCCACAAGTCAACAGAACCCACAGCCACGCTGCAGGGAAGAGTTCAAACTCTCTTCAGTAAGGTCTCATAAACCAAAGGGTGGAGGGGTTCTACTCCATCCTGTAAGCGTGGGAATAGCAGGATGGCAGTGACCCGTATTTGGGGGGGAGTTTTGGTGATGCCATGGGTTAATACACTGGCCACTTTAAAGTAGAAAGATATGGTAGTCGGCTGCCATACATAATACAGCCTTGGAATGGACACCTTTGGGTAAAGTGACCAGACATCCCGCTTTTTGGCGGGACAGTCCCTATTTTGAAAAAGTTTTTTCCTGAGCCATGCAGTGGTTTAAAAAAGTCCTGATTTTTGGAAAGAATGCACGACAAGCTAGGGAAAGTTGGTGGGGAGCGCAGGAAGGGAATCTACCCTCTCTACCCCTCTTCCTCCCTCTATCACTCCCCACTGGTCAATGTCCTGCTTTACTAATGTTAAAATCTAGTCACGTTACATGGAGTAGTTTTTTTTGTTTGTTTTTCCTCTCTCCCGGGGGTAGTTTTATTCTATCTGCATCTTTGTTCTTGTGCTGCTGAGGACCAAGCATTCAACTCCCGCCAGTTGCTCAAAGTGACACAGATAGATTATCTCCTCCTAGTTTGGTGCAACCCTGCCGGGTCACTTTGAATTGAACTCAATTTACCTGGCAGTGATTTCGCCTTTTTGTTTGATAGGGTTGCATTAGAATTGACTCGATATGGCAGTCGGTTTTGGTGTAGGGTCATTAGATGTTAAAATTTGTTTAAAAGGAGCAGATGGTATTTTTTAAAAAATGTTTCTCCAGTGAATGAAATTGCAATATAAAAATTAGAAATTATAATATAATTTGCTTTGTGGAACCATTTTACCACTTTCTAATTATTTCACCAATGAAGATGTTTTCTTAGGTTTATGATTTTGAGCATCATGTTGAATCAACAAAAAGGGATAGAAGGAAAAAAAGTTTTATATTTTAAATATTATATAAATGTTGATTACAAATGCCAAAGAGATGGTTGAAATGTTTAACATTTTTCTAACCAGCGAGTTCTTCTTTGAAGTAGTGCTGCAAATCACACAAACAGGAGGGATAAAAACTTTTTAAAATCACACTACTTTGAGTAAAGTTTCAACATGTCATTGTTGTGTAATCTTTTGACTCTTCCTGGCCTGGCACTGTCTGCTGGGGGGATAGAAAGAAAGATACTAACATACTGCTGAATGGGAGCAGCACTCAAGTTCTGCCCTGACATTTATAATGCCCCTGGGATAGTATGAACATTGAAAACCTGTTTTCTTTTCTGAATTGTGTTATTGTGCTAGATTACATAGTGTTAGTTATGTGTCCCCCCGAATTGCACATGCCATGTAATGGAAATATAAAAATAATTTTGAAATAAAATGAAAAATTCTGGAGCAACAAGAATGCCAAAGTTTTGTCAGAGAATCAGGCCTAAAAGATACGAAATAGCAAAGATAATATTCTAGCTTCGTCAAGTGACCTAAGAAACTTGAAAATCAGTAGGTCCAATGCTTTCTAATTTTAAAACTTTATTGTGTTACTTTATGTATTGCTTTTACATTATTTTATTTATTATTTTATTACCTACTGAAGAACAACCAGCTGCTCACGACAAGGAAGGACAGTTTCCTTCTCTGCACTTTGTGCAGGTTATCAGAAGTGGTCCGTCCCTGGAGAAAAGATTTTATGTTTGGTCAAACACTGGGTCAGCGACACAGAGCTGTATGAGGACGGGAGAGTAATGGCGTACTCAGGCACAGCAAGGACTGCAGAAGCGGTACCCGGCCAGTCCGTGTTTCCTTCTTTGAATCTGAACCTATCTGACAGCACCTGACCACAGGACTCCATTCTTTTAGCAAATATTTTATAGAGGGATAAACAGACAGAGATGAGTTATTGTAGTTACTTTTGAGAAATCCAAAATGCAAAAAAAATAGGTTATATAAGTTGGGCAAAGATTTACTTTATAAAAGTTATGGTCCCATGAGAGCAGATTGTTTACCATAAATCACTGCCAGGTTCCTTCACTGTCTCTTCAAACATACAGACACACATCTCACCAAAGTTTCCCGTGTTTAATGACAGTCTATTCTCCATTGAATTTGTTTGCATTTTGATATGTGCCATTCAACCCTTGTTTTCAAATGAATAGAATGACAGCTACTTCACCTAGTAATAATTAGGGTTATAGATAGAATTTTCATCCCTTTCTACATAAACTAAGATGGTAATTTATTGTGATTGCAACCCAACAAGTTTCTTAAGGCCTGTGTAAACAAGACCAAAATTTAGAAAGTAATTAAACAATACACTTTAAATATACACCCATATATTATAATTTTTTGATTTGTTGTTACAAAATAGTTCAATATTAAGCAATCTCTTTTTGTTCTAAAATATTGATGAAGCATACATAGAAATGACCCAAAATGAATTTTGAAAAAGACTTTTCTATCTAGGCTTAACATAATAAGAACCAAACTAAGTGCCTTGACGAAATTGCAGTTATATTGAAGAATACCATTGTGTTAGGATGTTTTATTTTCAGGAAATAGGAAATAAAATATATTTTCAGCAATATTTTGTGCATTTAACATACTTTTGAATTGACCTAAGATATTCCAATTTATTTTCAATAGAAGACTGGTGGGCAGTAGTCATCCATTCTTATTACAAAATAGACACTGGGTAGCTTTTTCACATTCCTTAGTAATTGTCCAATAATGGTTAACTAAATCTATCGTATTAAGTAGATTCCAACTCATTGGGACCTCCATATAAGGTTTATAGGAGCAGACAGCCCCATAATTGTTCTGCTGAACATCTGGGGAGTTGATTGGAGAACTTTAGGTTAGCAGTCCACCTCTTAACCCCTAAGACAACTAGTCCTCATTTATTTTGTATCTAGTTATCTTTCCACAATCAGTTTGTCTTCGTGTGGTGGCTTCTGTGTTATTGTGGAGCGGGAAGTGACACCACTGTTTTTTAAATGCCAGGAGGGCTGTCCAAAGTGAACATGTTTTAGGGGAGCTTCCAAATTAAGAACAGACTACAAAGAAAAAGCTAGTTTTCCACTTTGGAGAAAGTAACAACTGAAAACCTTATGCAAAGCATTGAAACATAGCAAATGCTTCAAAGCCCTAATGAAAGGAAGAAAAACAATGTTAGAGCTAGTGCCGGGAATGGGAACTTTGCGTAAGAGGAGGCTACCACGTGCCTAAGAAGAGTGGACATGGAGAAGAAAATGGAGTTAAGCCCACAGGAATAAAAGCTTTTCGGGTCTTCATTCACTTATGAGACACAACTCAAAATGAGAAAATACAGCTGCACGAATCTGCTAGCCATCAGAACTTGCAATGTAGGAAGTATGATTCTAGTCAAATTGGAACTGGTGAAAAACAAAATAGAAAGCTTTAAAATCAATGACTCTGGCATTAATGTGTGAAAATGAACTGGTATTGGTCATTCTGAACTACAAAATCGTGTAGTTTAGTGTGCCAGAAAGGACAAAATCAAGCAGAATGGGCTGCCTTTCTTGCCCAAAAGCATATTTCAAGATCTATCTTAAGGTGCAATGCTGTCTAAATAGTATTCTATCTGACTTCCAAGAAATCCAATCAATACAACTTACATCACCCATTAAAGTTAATGAGGCACAAATTAAGAATTCTACCAATATCTTCTGTCTGAGATTGATCAAACACACAATCAAGATGTATTGCTAATTATTAGTAATTGGAATGCAAAAGATGGAAACAAAGAGAAAAGGAAATTATATTGGAAAATATAATGATAATACAAATGAAGCTACGGATTGCCGCACATGACAAAATTTGCAAGACCAATGAATTGCTTATAGAAATTAAATTTTCCAACAACACAAACACCAACTCTACAGAAGGGCTTCTTGATATGGAATACACAGAAATGTGTCAGAAGAAATGACAGAGAAGCTCAATATCAGCAGCTAAAACCAGCCCTGGGAATGACTGTGGAACAAATCATCAACTGGTCATATATAAATTGAGCAGAAGCTAAAGAACAGAAAATTGAGCTCATGAGAGATAAAATATAACTGTGGGTCTATACCACCTGATTCTTGTGGAATGTCAAGAAAATATTTGACACACTTAATAATAAAGGCAGAAGACCTTATGTGCTGTGGAGCATCATTCATGAAAAAAATTAAAATATCACTGAAAAAATAGAAAAGAGGAGTTTATACATAGGGCTCAAACAAGGAATGTTTTGGAAATTATGGTGAAAATATTTGTACAAATATGCTTGATACAATTGATGTACGGGATATTTTAAGAGCCACCAATAAAATGACTTTTAAATAATAAAAAGGAAAGACCAAAGTGGATGTCAGAAGAAAGTGAAACTTCCTCTTGCAATCATATAGTCTTTAAGGTTTCTAAGACAATGTCACTGGGTGCACTAACTCAGGGTAACTTGCTGGATGCTTGCATAGTGGGGAAAAAATGCGTACTATGAAAGCTTGACTCCACCAAGCACAATTCTGTTACTGGAGGGGGGTACTTCCTCGTATCTTAAACTGAAAGGACTGATGACGATTTTTCAAGACCTGAGTTGCAATCTTAAAAGCATCCATTGGAAAAATATCCAATGATTCAATAAGCAACAAAAGAAGATAGAACAATACACATAGTCACTATACTTAAAATAACTAGTCAACATTCTGCCATTTCAGGAGTTAACACATGAGTAAGAACCAAGGGAAAAGTTCAAGATACACTGAAAGCACTAGTTGAAAACATGATCTGGGGATTGATGAAATATCAATGAAATGCTTCAACAGACTGATGAAGCACTGGAAGCACTTCATTTTCCATCCCAGAAAATTTGGAAGAACATTACTTGGCCAAACAATTAGAAGAGATCCAACTTTGTACCCATTTCAAAGAAATGTTACTGACAGAATGCTCACATGGTACAACAATATCATTAATATCACATTTAAGTAAATTTTGACTGAAGATCATCCAAAAATAGTTGCAGCAGTACTTTCATAGGAGTTGCCAGAAGTTCAAGTTGAATTCAGAAGAGGATTTAGAACAGTGATTCTCAACCTTCCTCATGTCATGACCCTTAAATAGAATTCCTCATGTTATGGTGGGCATATTTGCATGTGGGCAGACTCACCTGGAGATGGATAGAGAGGAGTGATGTCTCGGTTTGTAAAACCATCAGAAATATGGCTTTAAGCAACCCCTGTGAAAGGGTTGTTTGACCCACAAGGGGGTTGCAACCACCAGGTTGAGAACCCCTGATTGAACACGAACTATCATTCCAGATGTCAGATGAATCTTCCCTAAATGCCAGGAATAACAGAAAGCTGTTTACAGGTACTTTATTGACTATCCCATATCACTCAACTGTGTGGATCCTGACAAACTAGGGATGGCCTTGAAAAGAATGGAAATTCCAGAACACTTCAATATGCTCCTTTGAAACTTGTCAATAGAAATTGGTTAATAGACAGCTGGGCAAAGAGAACATGGAATATGTAATTAACTGCCATCGAGTTGATGTCAAATCTTAGCATCCATATAGAAGAGCCTAGAACTTTCCCAGTGATTTTCTGAGACTAACTGTTTATAGGAGTAGCAATACTCTTCCTTCTCCAACAGAGTAGCTGGTAGTTTTGAACTACCTACCTTGTGGATCACAAGCCTTCACATAAACACTGAGCCACCAGGACCACTTAAGAGACTACTTCATGGTTTAAAATTAAAGTCATGCCTCAGGATTGCATGCTTTCACCATGCATATTCAATCTGTATGCTGAGCAAATTATCTAAGAAACTGGAATCTATGAAGAAGAATTGGAAGAAGACTTAGTAACAACCTGTGATATGCATATGACAAAACTTTGATCAATGTAGGGAGAACTTGAAACACTTGCACATACACATACACAATACACATGTGTCTTCTGATGTAATTTCTCAGGAGTGTTGAACATGTTGCTTTACCCAAAACTATATAAAGATCAAGGATGACAGCCGTATATATGAATTTCTACTCAATGTAAAGAAAACCCAAATCCTCACAATTGGATTAGTAAGCAATATCATGATAAATAGAAAAAGATGGAAGTTTTCAAGAATTTCATTTTGCTTGGATCCACAATAAATGCTCAGGGAAACAGTAGTCAAGAGCTCAAGGGCTATATTACATGAGGTAATTCTGCTGCACAAGGTCTCATTAGAATGTTGAATGACAAGGCTGTTACTCTGATTACTTAGCTTGACTGGCCAAAGCCGTGGTCCTTCCTTTCACCTCATAAGCATGCAAAAGTTTGACCTTGAATACAGAAGATAAAGAAGAATCAATGAATTTAAATTATGGTGCCAGAGCAGGATATTTAAAATACCATGTATTTCCAAAGGAACAAATCAAACTGTGTTGGAGGAAGTATAGCCAGAACGTTCCTTAGAGGCATGGATAGAGAATCTTCATCTCATGTACTTGAAACACATTCCTAGAAGAGACCAGTCCCTGGAGAAGGATGGCATGCTTCTTAGAAGGGCAGTGCAGAAGAGGAAAACCTTCAAGGACATGGATGGGCAGAGAGCCTGCAGCAATGGACTCAAGAATAGGAACAATTGTGAAGATATGTCTAGTACTAGGCACTGCTTTATTCTGTTGATGAGAATTCATTTGATGGCACCTAACATCAACAATTATATCTCCATTTGTTTCCAATTTATAGCCTATCTTTTTGTGAGATATACAGGTGTGTCTTCTGATGTAATTACTCAGGAGGGTTGAACATGTTGCTTTCCCCAAAACTATATAAGATTTCTGCTAAAAGAAGAGGTCTGTGGACCACACAATCAGCAGTTGTTAAAATGTAGCATATAATATGTGGCCTATTTAAAGTATATAATCAGTATTAGTCAATATTATAAACCACTATTCATATTTCTACAATTTTCACCTGATTTATTTGGTTAACTGTACAATGATGATGTCTGCATGATAGAAATTTTTATTTTCTTCTCTCAAATATTGTCACTTATTTTTCCTTTAACATTATAAGATCTGCAACCACAGGTACAAGCTGAGAGCCATTGTCCTAGCTGGAGTCTTAATAAAGTATCTCTAATATTTAAATAAAATAAAAATGAATCACAGTCATCAAGTCAATTCTGACACATAGTGAGTGAACCTTTAGAACAAAGTAGAGTTGCCCTGTGAGTTTCAGAGGTTGCAATTGTTTACAGGAATAGAAAGCTCTAGCTTTCTCCCTGAGGAACTGCTTGGCTCATAGCTTTAAATTGCTGAAGTTACCAACACATAACCACTATACCACCAAAGTTCCTTTTCTTTTTTCTTTTTAATCACATTTTATTGGGGGTTAACACATCACTTTTCACAACACATGAATACATATCCTGTGCCAAGCACCTTCACGTGACTGCTATGCCCATCATTCTCCAAATATCTGCTTTTCCACTTGAGCCCGATATCAGCTTTCCATCCCCTCCCCTCAATCCCTGCTCCCTCCTCCCCCTCCAACCCTCAATACCTAATAAAGTGTTATTGTTTTGTCATATATTATACTCCCCAATGTCTCCCCTCACCCACTCCTCCAATGTCTGTCCTCCCAATAAGACGTTATGTGTAGATCCTTGTAGTTGGTTCCCTCACTCTTCCCAACCTTCCCTCCACCCATCTAGTAGTTCCATTCTTACTACTGGTCCCAAGGGGTTCATCTGTCTGGGGTTCATCAGTCCTGGGTTCCCCGTATTTCCATTTCCCATCTCTATCAGTGCACTTCCTCCAGTGCAGCTGGAGTTTTAAAAAATTTTATTGGGGGCTCTTACAACTACTACAACATTCAGTACATCATTTGTATCAAGCACATTTGCACACATGTTTCCACATACATTTCCCAACATTTTCCACTTGAGCCCTTGTTACAAACGCCTCTTAAAAAAAAAAAACCTCCCCTTCCCCCTCCCCCCTTTTTTAATGAATCATTTAATTGAGGGGCCCATACAACTCCCATCATAATCCCTAACAACATCAGTTGTATGCAGGTCACTTTTACACACCCATTGCCATCATCACTCTCAAAACATTCTCCCTACCTCCAGGCCCCCATTATCAGCTCCCTATATTACTCTTCCTCCCCCCCTTCCCCTTGAACCCTTAGTAATTTACAAATTATTTTTTATCCTGTACACTGTACAATGTGTCCCAACATTCACTTCCCTATTGTCCGTTCCCCAGAGAGGAGGCTACATGTAGATCCCTGAAGTTGGTTCTCCCTTTCTATTCCTCCAGCTCTCCACCCTACTGGTATTACCACTCCTATTACTAGACTTGATGGATCATCTATCCTAAGTTTCTCATGTTTCCAACTTCACTATACATCTCCTGGTCTAGCTGGATTTATGTGGTAGAATTGGGGTCATGATAGTGGATGGGAGGCAGCATGGGAACTAGAAGAAGATTACATATTTCAAAGCTCCTACCCTGTATCTTAACTGACTCATCTCCTCCTTGTAACCCCTCTGCAAAAGGATGTCACCTTACCTATTGATGGGCTTTGGGTCCCCAATCTGTACTCCCCCTCATTAATAATAATACAATTTTAGCTCATTGATCCCTGACACCGGATCCCTTCACCACCTCATGATCACACAGGCTGGTGTGCTTCTTCTGTGTGGGCTTTATTCCTTCTGAGCTGAATGGCCACTTGTTTACTCAAGACTTTAATTCCCCAGACACTATATCTTTTGGTAGCCAGGCACCATCAGGTTTTCTTCACCACATTTGCTTATGCACACATTTGTCCTCAGGGATCATATCAGGAAAGTGAGCATGCAAAGTTGTGCTTTTGAGTTCTTGAAGCCTGATATCTCATCCTTTTGACACCTCATGATTCCACATGCTAGTGTGCTTCTTCCATGTGGGCTTTGTTGCTTCTGAGCTAGATGGCTGCTTGTTTACTTTTAAGCCTTTAAGTCCCTAGACGCTCCATCTTTTGGTAGCCAGGCACCATCCCAGCTGGATTTCTAAGGTAGAGTTAAGACCATGATAATTGAGGGGAGAAAGACTTCAGGAACTAGAGTTAAGTTGTATACTTCATTGCCATCTCACTGCCCCTTGACTGACTTGTCTCCTCCCTACAAATCCCCTATAAGAGCTTGTCTAATTGTCTGCAAGGGGGCCTTGTGTCCCCACCCTCCTCTCTCCCTCATTCGTAGTGATGTGATTCTTGATCTTTGATGCTCAATATCTACTCCCTTCGACCCGTTGTGATCACACAGGCTAGTGTGTTTCTTCCATGTGGGCTTTGCCGCTTCTGGACAAGATGACCACTTGTTCATCTTCCAGTCTTTAAGAAGGTAGCACTACTGGATGGGAAACTGGGAGAAGAGAACGACTGGACTTAGGATTCCTGGGGGATGAAGGGGATGAGGGAGAGGTAGGGGGGGCATGGATAGGCTTAGAGATGGGGGAACAGCAAGTGGTCTGGAAACAGTGGCGAAGAGGAGGATGTGGGAGACCTGGTAGGGCTTAAGTAAGGACAATGTAACAGAGGAATCATTAGAACTCGAATGAAGACTGGGCATGATAATGGGACAGGAGGAAGGCAGAAGGAAATAGAGGAAGGAACTAGAAGGCAAAGGGTACTTGCAGACATCTAAACATTGACAGGTATATATGTAAATATAATCATATATTATAAGGAGGGAATAAATCCATATATACACATGTATATGTGTGTGCGTGTGCGTGCATGTGTGTGTATGTATGTGTGTGTGTGTGTGTATATATATATATATATATATATATATATATTTAGTACTAAGGGAGAAGGGAGAAGCTGGAACATGGGCCCCCACCCAAGTACTCCCTCAATGAATCTGTGTATTCTGTGAATCTGGTATTCCATGATGTTCACTGGCCCAACATGAAACACGATCACTGAAGGAAAATAGGTCCATAAGCAAATATGGTAAAGAAAACCGATGGCATCCTGCTATCAAAGGATATAGGGTTGGGGCTCTCAAAGCTTGAAGATAAACATCTATCTAACTGAGAAGTATCCAAGCCCACACAGAAGAAGCACAACAGCCAGTGGGCCATGAGGTGTTGAAAGGACCAGGCCTCAGTCATTAAACAGGAGAAAAAAAACCACATATGACTGTGTGTGCTCCTTCCTGAAATGATCGTTGAGGACATGTGGGGGCATGAGCAAGAGTGGTGAAGATAGCTGATGGTACTTGGCTATCGAAAAATAAAACATCTGAGGACTTAGAAGCTTGAGGGTGAACAGGCGTTCATATAGCCCATGAGCAACAAAGCCCACCATAGAGGAAGCCCACCAGTCTGTGCAACCATGAGGCGTGGAAAGAACCAGCTATCAGGCATCAAAGAACAAAAATCATATCATTATGTGCCCATCCTCCCGACATGATGGCTGAAGACAAAAGGGAGTTGAGGCAGAAAGAGTGGAAGAATCCGAAGGTGCCCCAACAAACCATAAAGTATCTGGGATCCTGCAGGGCTCCTTTTCTAATACTAACCTATTCTACATAATACTGGGAGGTGCCCTGTTTCTGTCGTGGTTGCAGATCAGAATGCCACACTTGTGGTTAGCAGTTAGAGACCACTAACCACACTACGGAAGACTGGACTTCCTTCTCCTGTAAACAGTTATAGCCTTGAAAACCCAGAGGAGGGGTTCGCTAGGAGTCAGCAAGCCTCACTCAGTGAGTGAGTTCTGTGTTATGTTTTCAGCGACCGATCATCCTCTCATGTCTAAATATATTTCAATTCTGGACGTGGTCTTACATGTTATAAACATTATTATATTCTTGTTCAGTGTCTTTTATTTATGTGTTTACATACAAGATTGATCTGGTTTTCTTTATGCATCTTCTTCTGTACCTATAAAAATCATATAAAATAATTGGGATCATTGAACTTAACTGGTAATTTTAAATTGCATTTTGAAATAATTTCAAATCACTTCAAGTAGGGTCAATCACTATTCTTACTAGCTGCATAATATTTATTGACTTTCATCTACTCTCTCATCATTTGCTCTGAAATTTTATTTACAAAGTGGAGTAAATATTAAATTTATCTACTGTTCATTGTAGTGCCATCAAGTCTGTTCAATCTCACAGTGACCCTACATAATAGAAACATCACCAAGTCCCGTGCCATTCACACAGCTTTTCTTGTGCATGAGTTGATTGTTGCCACCACTCTCCCAATCGAGTTTGCCAAGGTTCTTCCTCTTTTTTACTCTCCCTCTACTTTACTAAGCATAACCCCTCTCTGGGAACTGAACTCTTCTAAGAATGTGTCAAAATATGTGAGGCGAAATCTCACCATCCTTGCCTCTATGGAACATTTTAGCTATAGATTTTCCAAGACAGATTTATTTGATGTCTTGACAGTTCATGGCAACTTCAGTAATTTTCTCCAGCATAATGATTCAAGATGATGAAACACTAGAAACACTCTAGTCATCTATGCTAAGAAATGTAGAAGATATCTACACAGCCAACTGACTGGAAGAGCTCTGTATTTGTACCCACAGACATCCATATTGGTACCCCTTCCAAGAAAAAGTGACCCAATGGAATATGCAAATTACAGAATAATAGATCACTGATATCACATGAGAGTAAAATTTTGATGAAGATCCAACAGCAGTTGCATCAATACATAGAGAGGAGCTGCCAGAGGTTTAGACTGGTTTCAGAAAAGGGCAAAGGAACAAGGAACATAACTGGTGATGTCACACAGATCTTGGCTGAAAGCAGAGATTACCAGAAATAAGTTTATATATGTTTTGTTGACTATGCACAAAGCTTCAACTTCATAAATCATAACAAATTATGGATAGTCCTGAGAAGCATGGGAATTCCAGAGCTCTACACTGGGCTCAACAGGAGCTTGTAAATGGATCAAGAGACAGTAGGAATAGATTGAGGGCGTGCTCCATAGTTTAAAATCAGGAAAGATGTGCATCAGGTTTGCATCCTCCGGCATGCTTTTTCAATCTGTATGCTTTAACATTTTAAAAAATTAAATCTATATGCTTTAAAGAAATGATGGCATTTTCAAATGTCTTAAAGGGTTTGTAATGCTATAATGCATGTCGCTAAGGATATTGTGTGCATGGATCATTTATTCCTGTCCTGGTTATATTTGTTCTTTTTATGATAAGTTACTTCTCCTGGTCATTGTAGTGGCTTTCTTTCCTTTTGTGAGGTTTTCGTCATTATCTGATGATTCTTGGAGATGAAACATTACTTGCTAGATATTTTGCTAACTGTGTTTGGGACTTTTGCACATGGATACTATAAATAACAGAACTTTCTGCCAAGTTCGAAAACAAGTAACTAGAGAAATTGACATTAATCTTGTTATTTCCCTAACCAAACATGAAAGGCATCATTTCTCCTGGCCCTCTTGTATTTCTTTCCTCTTTTACTGAAAACAAAGAGACAAATACCATTGTTGCATCTGCCTACATCAAAGAACTGTACTACATTTGAAGATGAACTTTTTTACTGATGTTCTCCCATTGCTATGACCTTGATACATCAACACCAGCTACCTCTAGAACCACAACCTCAATGGATGGGCCATATCCCTTCTCATATTTCTACACAGAATATTGTTTGTGCTTGTTTTTTATGAATAAATTGCGGCTTGTCAAATTTCAAAGCTCTTGAATTTCTAGTAATTAGCATGCATTTTTTTTTGGTAATACCTGCCAGAAGAATAAACAAATCCCTCTTGAAAGAAGTATAATTTGATTGTTTCTAAGACATGGGAATGGCAAAAATTTATCTCACATTCATTGGACACATTATCAGCAAGAACCAGTCCCTAAATAATGACATCACACTTACTTAACTCAAAAGTTAACTGAGAGAGAAGACCTGTGAAGAGCCGCATGGATGCAGTGACTGCGACATTGATCTCAAATTCAGAAACTGCTAAGATGTCTCAGGACATGTCTTATTCTACTCTACATTCTGTTGCAATGTGTCTGGAAGGCAGAACACCTAATGGTAAAAAATAACATTATTTTTTGTCATCCCCTTATTTTAGTTGTTATTATTTAATGTTCTAGATGTTTTTTACTATGATTTTTCAATTGTCTTTAAGAATGTGCATTGAAAAGGTCAATTACACTATGTGCTTGTTCTCCCTTCAATTTTCACCTAAAATAATCTCACTGATAATATGATCTTTGGGTGTTATTTCAGGAGTGCTTGGATATACATGTTTTATGAGTCAATTTAAACCTATTACTATTTAAATAGTATCAATTATATCATTGTAATTGTAAAGTAGAAAATTCAATTGCCCCCCCCCCCAATACAGGCAAACATGAATACACTCTTCAGATTGAGACTGATTTAATGCATGCATAAATTAATTTCATGTCATTTACATAGAAATATGTTTTAAGCAGTTTTTTATATACATAATTTTGGGGGGGCACCACTGCCCTCTGGTGTTGTGGGAGCTACCCAGCCTTGCTCCTGAAGAGCCACCACTGGATTTGAACTGCCAATCCCATGGGCCGCCGTCCAGCACTCAACCACTACACCACCGAGGCTCAGCTCTATACACATAATTTTAAGCAAACTTATTTTATATCTTTTAGTCTAATAATGATAAAGTTCCACAGCTTTTACCTTTTCAGTGGTAAGAATCTTCTTTGTATAGGTTTGGCTAATTACCAAAACCTATTTTTTCTCTTCTTGGAATAGTACAGGTGTTTTTCTTGGTGAAAAGTTAGTGTCTGCAAGTGTAAACCTTGTCCATGCACTCAGAGCTTTGTCAATTCTAGATGTATATCAGTAATATTTATCATATTTTCTCAACTGATGTCTATAATCTTGATGTATCACTATATCCTCTGATATATATCTCCATAGCTGCTTTTATGTGAAAACTGTACAAAATGCTAGTTCATATTTATCTTCAGAGTTATTCATAGATTGCTTCATATCTATTCAGAGTATAGTTATTGTTACATTGTGTCTATTCAGTTTTCAATTTCTAACATATACCTTACTTATTATATGTTTTGTATTGGGACAAATTCCTCATGTAGAAATAATTTTTTCTTTCCTTTTCTCTCTCTTATAAATAAGGTTTATTCAAGTAGAACAAAATGCTAGCTTTGTTCAAGTGTTAAGTTGTTTATAAAAAAATTGGCATTTCTTAGCTTCTCAGGTATTAATATGTTAAGCATATTGTTATTCTTTCTCATTTCCATGTGTTCTGTAGTTCTCCTAATTCCTCATTTTATAATTAAGAAATCATAACTAAATTTATTATATTTACTATATTCAAGACAGTGTGCTTATATTTTATGTCCAAGATTTCATTAAAATTTCAAAACCCTATAGGAGGCAGAAATAATTAATAATGTCATTATGAAACAGGGAACTGATGAGTCTGAGATGTCAATAGCTTGCCTCAAAGTGCTCATCATTGGAAGGACCTCTAATTTGGATACAGATTATCTGATTCCAGAGCTTGAGTTTTGTGCGGTCTTACAAAGAGCTTGATGTTGATACCTTGACCTTGTACTCCTTGTCTGAACTTTGGATTTAAGTACCCTGTAATTACTACTGCATTCTAGACTGTTGGCAAATATGACTTAATGTTTTTGTCCCCTTCTTCTTCCCATAACCACCACTGATAAAACCAACTAAAAATCTTTTAAACTTCTGAAAATAAAATGCACGAATTTGTTTAATCAGAAGCTATAATAATTCAAAATTCTTTTTTATTTTGGGGGGGGGGCATCACTGCTCTCCGGTGGTGGGAGTAGGAGACCCAGCCCCACTGCTGGAATTGAACCTCC